>RJWJ010000529.1:0-217668 GCA_004363605.1 Indri indri
ATATATATATATATATACACACACACACACACACACACACACACACACACATATATAGAAAAAATTAGCTGGGCATGGTGGCTCATGCCTGCAGTCCCAGCTACTCGGGAGGCTGAGGCAAGAGGATCGCTTGAGCCCAGGAGTTTGAGGTTGCTGTGAGCTAGGCTGACACCACGGCACTCTAGCCAGGGCAACAGAGCCAGACTCTGTCTCAAAAAAAAAAAAAAAATGGAATAGTGGAACAATTGTGAGAATCAACAGGAAGAAGTACCGTGAGGTGCTGTATGAGTCTCTTCCTAGCTGTATGTCTTAGGGCACTTCACTTCCCTTCAGTGCACTTCAGTTTTCAAGTGGGAATGGGAACGAAAGTGCTGCCATTGCAGGGTGATTGTGAACATTCAGCAAAACCTGGAATTCATAGATGGGGTGTGAGAGGACATGGGGCGTACACTGGTTTCCCTTTTCCTTTCATGCCCCTCAGCCCAATCAAATATTTCCCAGCAGGTCAGCATTTGCTGCTGTTTGGGGGAAGGACAGGGTGGAAGGAAGCAAGGACTGAGCTTCCGCGTCAAGTGAGGTTCAAAGTTAACCCATGGTCGGCCTCCAACAATGACCCCCTGTGACCACAGAAAAGTGAGAGTTGGCTTCTCCCTTCCCCTCAGTGGGCTGGACCCAAGGATAAGATCCAAGAACCATATTTGTCCAAATGTCTGGCAAATTGCCTCAGCGCCACTGTCTGTGAAATCTGTGGCCGGTGTGATTAATGATCCCTGCTGGGAAATTTCCTCTGTGGGCTTCAGATGACAGAAGACGGTTGTGAGGTACTGAGTCCCAAGGTGTTCCTATTCTAGTTCCATGCAGGCTGTGCCCTCATGGGGATCCTTGGGCCACACTTCAGAATCGGATGTTTGGGGCCACTGGGCACAGTCCGAGTTTGTTTAGTTATTTATTTGAGCTTTCTTGTAGTCACTGAGATCTGTGTAGAATCCAAAATGGCTCTCCAACTGTGAAATTATGGCGGGGTGTGGACCAAAGCTGTCATACCTAGGAATAAGGCCACCTTAGTCAATGTTACACTTTTACAAGAAAGGTTCCCACACTATCCTGACCCCTATCCAAGGATTTTTTTTCCCCCCAGAAGACCCAACTCTGAATAATTTACAGGAAAAAAAAAGTGGTGCTTTTTTTTCCTCTTCTGTGGCCGAGGGAGAAAAGGGAGGGGGAGATGAACTGCCCAAGAAAGAGACAGCTTTGGAATGGTCACTGGAGTTCTAAAGACTCAGACTCAGGTTTGGGGTCATCGGGGTGCGGGGATTGATCACTCCCCCTTCTCTCAGAGAGTGACTTGAGACGGAAGGATGGTCTCATTTAAGACCATATACAGCACTTTCTTGGCAAACTACTGCCATTTGTCGCCCTTTGGGAAAAGCATGAGCAGAAGGGAAAAAATATTAGAGAAGTATTTTACACTAAAAGCCCGACAGTCTGTGGGATGAATCGCCTGCCACGGCTAGAGCCACAGGGAAGTTTCACGCAGTTACTTGCCCAAGATCCTCATAAATTGTCAGTTTTGCCAGTCGGATGCTGAACTGAACTTGAGGGACAAGAGGAAGAGGCATAAACATTAAATACATAATCTTTCGAGTGTGTCCCTTCATTTCCTGACTGCTTCTTCTCCAAAGGGAATCATTGTCTCTTTTTCTTTTTCCTTTGACACTGCACTGAGGAATCAGAAATCATCAGCTGGATTCTGATTCACCTCACAGACAATGGGGCTCTGGAAAAAAGAATAGGTTCAGGGGAAGCAGCGTGGAGGAGTCAGACAGTCTTGGGTGTTCATCCCGCTCTGTCGCTTGCCAACGACATGTCCTCCAGCGATGTGCTCACCCCCTCTCCAAGCCACTGTTTCCTCATCTGTAAAGTGGGGATAATCACGTCTACCTCTCAGGGTGGTTGTGAACTTTACACAGAACTACACATATAAAAAGCAATAGGTAGTTGGCACTCAATAAATGCCTGTTGTTATTATTATTTTTTTTATTAAACTTGAATAGGATATATAAGATACTTTCGTGGCCACCAATAACAGTCCTAGAACACCCCTCCCTGCCCTTAGCAATCCTTATTTTCCTCTCCTTCATCTTTCTCCATAATCTTTAACAACTCCCAATATACTTGAGAGCAAACACTTTGGTTCTTTTTGATCCACTGCCAAAATTCCAGCACTTATCAAATGTCTGGCACATAGTAGATGCTCCATAAATTTGTTGGATGGATGAATGAATGAATGAATGAATGAACACACTACTATACCTTGATCCTTACTTCTCACTACAGCAGTGCTAGAAAAACAAAGAATTCATACCATCATCCAGTGTACCCTCTGGAAGTTTGATGACTATCAAATAGACCAAACAAGGATCCTTGTTCCAGATATCTTTGCTGTGTAATAAGCCACCCCAAGCTTAAAGGGCATAAAACAACAACCACTTTATCTTGCTCATGATTTTGTGAGCCACAAATTTGGGTCTGACATGGAATTGCAGTCAGATGTTGGCTGGGCTGCAATCATCTGAAGTCTCAACTAGGGCTGGGGGATCCAGCTTTAAGTTACGTCACCCACACAGCTGGCAGTCGATGCTGGCTGCACCTGGGAGCCCAGCGGGGGCCATCTACAGGCGACAACAAGGCAGAAGCTTTGGCCTTTTAGTGACCTAGCCTCAGAAGCCACATAGTGTCACTTCTTCCATACTTTTTTTTGTCAAAGCAGTCACAAGCCCAGCCCAGTGCAATGGGAGGGGACATAGACCCTAACTCCTGATGAGAACAGTGTTAGAGAATTCAGGGGCCATGTTTTAACACCTCCACAGACATGATCTCACAGGCCTGCAGGAACTAGCCGGCATAAGAAGTAAGTGGAGTGGGTGTGGGTGAGTGAGACAATAGAGAGTGGTGGAGACTACAGAGAAATGGAGACTTTTGCTCTGTCTAGAGGGACCATCCATAGTTCAGCTTCAGTCAATATTTTCCCTGCGGAAATGGGAAGTGGGCCCAGGGTTACCAAATATTTTGATTTTTCAAGTGAAGCTGTGAAATTTTTAGTGGAATATCCCAATTTTAAAAACACTGTGAGTCCAGCCTGGGCAACATAGCAAGACCCCATCTGTAAAAATAAACAATAAAAAAATTTAAAAATAAAAATAAAAGTGCTGTGTGAGCAGAAGAGAGCAAGTCTGAAGACTCAGAGGTTCCCATATTTTGGCTCCTAAGATAAATGATCTGAAGTTAATAGTCCTTTGTGACAACAGAGTGAGGGGTCTGCCACTTGTTCCTTCAGACTGCATGACCTTCAAGAAACTTTTGAGTAACCTCCCCACAAAATAGGAAACAACATGAACCAGCCAAAACACTGCTTTGGCAGAAACAAGTCATTACCAATCCCCAGAGATTTAGAAAGAAAAATCAATAGAATGAAGTGAAACTTCGTGGGCCGCCCGCCCCCATCATGTGGCAGCGGTTTTATACACATCATTGCATCCCATTCTCCCCACAACGGCATGGGCTAGATGTGATTCCTTTCCTGTTGCAGGTGAGTAAACCACACCCCACTGCAGTCAGGCCCTGTGCTGGAAGGTAGAAGGTGGTAGAGCCCAGGTCGACAGGACACTGAGCCCTCCACACACACAATCTCCCTTCTCCAGACCAGGCCCCTGGGAGTCACCAAGGCTGCGTAATTAATGTGGTGGCCCAAATTGAACCAACCCAATCTGAGATCATTGCATTGATAAGTAAATGGCATCATGGGAGCCACGGGGCCTTACATGGGTCTAAAGGTTGACCATCATCTACCTTGGACATCTCAGGGCGGTGGCCATTATACCAGAAGAAACTCCTTAGGATAGTAATAGTCAAAATATTTAGAAATAACACTATTTATAGAGTGCTCCCTATGTGCCGGCTCTTATATGTGTGTGTGTGTGTGTGTGTGTGTGTGTGTGTATGCACATATATTTTTATTTAATCCTTAACATAGTCCATTTTATGGATGAGAAAACTGAGGCACAGAGAGGTTAAATAACATGCCTGAGAAAACACGCTGGCAAGAGGCAGAGTTAGGGTCATAACCCAAGCCTGTCTGACTCAAAGTTTGTTTGCAGAAACCCTGGGCTACTCTGCCTGTAAAGTCTTCTTATTTGCCACGCTAGTTAATGCAGTTTGCATGGTCTGAGTCCATCAATGCAGGACTATCTCCAGCATGGGAGGGAAAGCTGCTTCTCAGAGGGCCTTTGCTTGAGGGAGTCTTCCTTATCCAGCCATACAAGGACTCAGAATCCTAGCGTCAGTGATGTTCAGGGAGACTGACACATGCTGGCAAAATTCACAAGAGACTGACACATATACCAGAATGGACAAATAGTGTTCATTTTCAACAATTATTATAAATGCCAAGAGGACCAGACTGTCTCTGCCAGCATGAACACCACATTTGTTCCTTGTCTGAGGCCAAACTGTAATCATTTATTCATTAAACAAATATTTATGGGACATCTGCACTGGGTGAGCAAAAGCAGGCAGAGCAGGAAGGTGGTTTGGTGAATGTGTAATCAATGAGTCTATGCCGAG
The DNA here is from genome assembly GCA_004363605.1 of Indri indri. Lineage (NCBI taxonomy): Eukaryota > Metazoa > Chordata > Mammalia > Primates > Indriidae > Indri > Indri indri. Next base: position 4,624 of record RJWJ010000529.1, read on the forward strand.
ATTCTTTGGGTTGTAAATAAAAGAAGACCACCTGCGTTTGCCTAAACAGAAAGGACAGTTTATTATAAATTTTTTAAAATACAGGGGTGTCCCATGGAACACAAGGATGGGAATTAAACTTTGGCTTCAAGAAGGGTAGGAATTAAGAATAAGAAAGACAGAAACCATGAGATTCTCTCTCTCTCTCTCTCTCTCTCTCTCTCTCTCTCTCTCTCTCTCTCTCTCTCTCTCTCCCCCTCTGCCCTGCCATCCCCCTGCCATGGTCCATCACATCACCTTCTCCCTAAACATCCACTTCATTCTTTTCTTCTATCAGTCAGAATCCTTGGCTAAACAGACACTGACTCTGGCTGATTTTAACAGAAAAGGAATTTATTGAAAGGATATCAGAAGACTCTTCTACAGAATCTCCAGGAAGTCCAAGGAACAAGACAAAAACAAACAGGAACAAGGAGAGGCTAGACAGCCACAACCACAGCCAAAATCACGCTACGGCCCAAGCCTGGTGAGGACACCACTGTTGCTACCACTAAAAACCAAACATCTCATCTTGCGCCTCCTCCACCGCTGGCACCAGGCACATTGTGCTGCTGCCGGCGCCGCTGCCTGCGATATAATCCCCGCTATGCCTGCATCGTGCTTATAAGCTTTTGTTACGGAAATTTTCATACATATACACATGTGAGTGGAATAGTATAATGAGCTCCCATCACCAGCTTAAATAATTCTCAACTCATGGCCAATCTTGTTTCATTTGTAGCCCCACCCACTTCGCCCCCGCCCACACACACACACACACATAATATTTTGAAGCAAATACCATTTACCCTATAATATTATCCATAACTATTTCAACATGTATCTCTAGAGCAGGGTTTCCCAATCTTGGCACTATTGACATCTTGGGCTGAATAATTCTTTGCTGCAAGGCTGTCCTGTGCCTTGTAGGATGTTTACAGCACCCCTGGTCTCTACTCACTAGATGCCAGTAGCCCCTCCTCACCCCCAGTTGTGACAACCAAAAGTGTCTCTAGACACTGCCAAATGTCTCTTAGGGAGCAAAATTTCCCAATTGAGAAGGATATATGTATCACCATAAAAGAATAAACAGATAGATATCTCTATTGATAGAGATAACCACAAAACTATCATCACACTTTAAAAATTTATTTCTTTAAGGCTGCAATTTATTTCCTTAAGGTTACCAGGGACTAGAGGGAGGGGGAGGAAATGGGAAGAATCCCAAGTAGCAGACACATAGGATGAACGAGTCTAGAGATGTAATGGACGGCTTGAGGACCATCCTTCCTAATCCTGTACTGTACCCAGGATTTTTGCTAAAAGAGTAAATACTATGTGAGGTGATGGATATGTTCATTTCCTTGACTATAGTAACCATTTCAATATATGTATATCAAAACATCACATTGTACACCTTAAATATACACAAGAAAATTGTTCAGAAATATTTTTTAAAATTGGAAAAAGAAAATCAGTTTCCATAGAGATCTTCACAGTCTGAATTACTGATTCTATCTCCATGGTTGAATTTAACATGTTCTTGTTTCTCCTTTATTTCCTAGAAATCAGTAGTTAGATCTAGAGGCTGATCTGACTCCAGTTTTATTATTGACTGTTTCAAGATCACGGAGCACACGAAAGCCATGAGGTCTGTTTGCCTTTTTTTGTTAGACATTGGCAGCCATTGGCAATCACTTCCTAAATCCTTCATTCCAGTTAAGTATTAAAAATGGTGAAATTCTACCAATCCTTCCGCATTTATGAGCTGGACTATTTATAAAGATAAACATGCCCCCCAATTGTTCAGTCACCCTGACAAACCATTTGTATAGGGAAAGTGGGATAAATGCTCCATTCTCTCCTTTTCCTTGCCCGTTTTCAAACCAATGCGTGGGTACATTAGCTTCTTCCAAAGGGGACCTGGGGGTTTTGTTATTGGTGCTGTTCGCATCATTGTGAACTCCTGAATTTCAGCACAGTAGAAGGGTTTCAGTCCCTCGCACTCATGGTCCCGTTGGTGTTCGAGTTGTTCTGTCTTTAGCCGGGGGGGTTCTCTTTAAGTTGACTCCTGGGTCCTCTCAACAGACCCCATCGATCTTGGACAGCTTCTTGGCTTTCTGGTATGACAAGACCTGCCAGGTTCACCGTGTACACTTAGTGCCCCAGACCAGGTATCAGTCTTTTCCCTAAGGAGCCCTCGTTCCTTCTAGCGTGGTCCAGCTTCTTTGCAACTCTGGCTCCGGATTCCAGCCCCAGGCAGCTGAACAGAGCTGGCCAAGCCCACACCACTTGGCCCTGCGCTCGTGGCCACAAGAGGCCTTTTGGGCTTGTGTGACTTTGCTCCCACCAAGACGGAAAGGGAAATTCCCAAACATGAAGAGGAGGGTAGGACAATGGGTGACACACCACCACCACCACTTGACAGATACTCCCTGTTTCTCTCTCCTTCTAAAACAGACTTTCTCAGTGTGCATGCCCCGTGCATATGACTGTCCCACAGCTCCCAAATTCACACATCCTCCCAGCTCCAGTGCCAATAGAAACCAAGTCCCAATTCTAAATTCCCAGGAGATATGGTTTAGCTGTTCTAATCTGGGTCAAGTGTCATCAGCTTTAGCCTAAGGGCAGAGTCATGCAATACGAACCTGCCATGGGGACTCCCCATCAAAAATAGAAAACAGCAGGTGTCAAAGAAAGGGGGAGCTGCCTGTGCCCACACCCCAAAAGACATCCTCTGCCCACCAAGAGAGTTGATGATTGGATGATTTGAGCTTTGGAGGCTCCGAGCTTTGGAAACTTAATAGACCCCTTTCCAAGGTTCCCAACATGTGACACCCCCAATATCACACCCTAAACCCTCTAGGGGTGCCTGGCCTCTTGTCTCAGTGACAACAGTGACAGACCCCTCTTTCTTCAGCTAACAACCATAGCCCACATTTCCAGAGCCCTTGTGTGTGCCAGTCACCCTGTCACTCATCAGACACGCCTCGTTGTTCTCAATCTTTAAAGCCTCCTTGAGGTGGGCACCATTGTTAGCATCTCTGTTTTTCTGATGGAGAAACTAAGATCTGGAGACATTACTATGCCCAGATTTCAGCACCCAGTTACTAGGAAGAGATGGAGCCGGGATTGGAAGCCGGGCAGTCTGAAGCAAGAGCCTTTGTCCTTTAACTTGACACCATCCTTTGGGGTCACCAGCATTCGGGGGCACTCAAGTCTTCCCCTGTCCTGTAACCATGGTGTCTCATGAAGGTAACTATTTTTCTGGTTGCATCTAAGAGTCTTCCTTTTGCAGTTACTTCTCAGAGAGCCACCTGATTCTAAAGTCAGCCCCGTGTACCAACCACAAAATAGAATTCAGTAGCCAGACTTCCTGCTGTGGTCCCCATGCAAGGGAGCCTAGTTATCATAACCAAAAAAAAAAAAAGGAAAAAAAAACCTTATTATAAAATTTGTACCCATCAGTGTAGAGAACGTGGGTTTGTGTGGACTATCCGAAACATACGAACTCATTTGATCATGCGGAGATGTTTGGTAAGCACTGTTTTAGTCAGGGGTGGGCAGAGCAAACAAACACACCTGCTTTCAGGAAGCTTTAAGTGCTGGGCGGGGAGAGGGCAGGGAGATAAGCTAAAAACAAGAAAGGTAAGTAAAGGATGTGATATGTTAGATGAATGCTAAGTGCTCTGGAGAAAATAATGAAGGAGGGAAGGTGAACATTAAGTGTTGAAAGCAGAGAATTAAAATTTTAGATCGTGGGAGGAGGAGGTGGATGGAAGGGCCATTTGAATAAAGTACAAAAGGAAATGAAGTAGCAAGTAGCTATCTGGGAAAACAGCATTCCCAGGAGGAAGGAACAGCACATGCAAAGGCCCTGAGGTAGGACTGATGGCAGGTGTGTTCCAGGAAAAGCAAGAAGGCTGGTGTGGAGGGAGGGAAGTGAAGGTGAGGTGCAGAGAGCACGGAACCAGGTCCTGCAGGGCCATCACACCACAGTGAGGACTGGGGCTTTTACTCTGTGTCGGGTGGGACCAGCACGGAGCAGCACGCTCTGACCTGTGCCTTCAGAGCGTCACTCTTGCTGTTGTGCAGCAAACAGAAACCAGTTAGAGGCTGTTGCAATAACCCAGGTAAGAGCAGATGTACTCGCACACAGTTGTTGGCAGTGAAGGTGGGTATATTTATCTACCCTCCTCACATAGGTAGAGGTGACAAGATTGACGTGGGCTGCGAGAGAAAGAAGGGAATCTGGGGGACTCCAGGGTTTGGGCCGAGCAAGCGCCCCAACCTTTAAAACTTCCAGGTGAGTCAGAATGTCACTCGAGTTTCTTCCAAGTTGGAGCAACGTAGAAGTGTTTCTTTCTTTCTCATTTTAGATTTTCTTTAACAAAGCCAGCTTGAAACCAATTTGTTTATAACTTAAAACCCTCAAAGGATCTCTGCAGGTGAAAAGATTACACCTCCTCTAAAAGATGCCCACTGTATTTTCCAACCACTGCCTACCACAATCTTCTCACAGTAACCGCCCAGCCTCTGCCCCAGACACACAAAGAAATTATTTTCCTGAGAGCCAAGTTCAAGTAAAAACATATTTTTCTGGCTTACTGTCTCAGGCAAAATTCCAACACACCGCTTAAATAGTGCCAGCCAATTAGTCAAAGATGTGTAAACTTACTCTGTTACTATAGGCCAGGAGTGTTTGAGTATGTGTGTGTTTGTGTGTGTGTTTAATATATACCATTTTCTAGAACATGCTGAAATCAGGAGAAAACTGTGGGGTGAGAAAGAATTGAATTGAATTGATTTAGGCTAACAAACCAACAAGCTGTTGGGTACCGAGAAAGATGAACTCAAAAGCATCTATCTCAAGGCTGCTGATGTATATATATTAAAAACTTGTCTCTATGGAAATATCTTGAGACATTAACCGATTAACCATCAAATTGGCATAGATTCCTCCCCCCGCCCCGCATAGATCTGCGATGCTGTTTTGCAGTGTATTGGATTTGTCTTTGGAACTAAAGCACTTTGAGAGACACAGGCATGTCCTATCCCAGGAAGAGAAACAATGGTTTCTAATCACAGCTGACCAACAGCTTTGACCTTGACATGTAAGGCATCCTATGAAACCACGTATTTCCTGACCAAGAGGATGTTTAGTGGCAGGGTTAAAAGCTCTGAACAGAAGTGTGTTTAAATCCCAGGCCTGCCCTTGTAGAAATCTTACACAAATGACATAACCTCTCTAAGCCTCACTTTTCTCATCTGTAAAACGGGAACAATTCAACCTACCTCCTAGAGGAACCATGAAGATCAAAGTGAAGTTTAGTGTAGCACAGTGCCTGGCACAGGGTGCCACCTCAAACGACACTGGTCACTGCCGTTTCACTGTTAAAAAAAAAAAAGGCCTCAGGGTATCCGATGGCTAGTTTTGCTTTGTGCCTCCAGATTCATGAACTGTGATTCCCTCCTGGTCTGCTGTGACACCCATCAGTGGGCTGGGAATATTTAATGGCACACAGAAGCCTGTTTCAGCAGCATGTTTTCCTTTGTCGGTCTGCAATTTCTTAATTGCTCTAAAGCAGATGTACTTGGTTTTGCCGGCCAAGATGCAGGAGATAGGTTTCAGGGTTTGGGTTTCGAAACACGACATTTGCACTTTGTCGTTTCACGTTGGCAAGACGGTCCTTGGAAGGGATATGAGCAGGGCTGAGGCGGGGTGGGGGGTGGTGGGGAGGAACAGCAAGAGGAGGGCGGTGGCAGGTATCTTCTGATTAAATCAGGACAGGCAAGAAACATGACTTCTTGGTTTCCCACCCACCTAGCGACCTCCTAAACAAAAGCAACTGCAGGATGTCAGGTGGAGGGGTCTGGTGGCTGGAGTGAGCCCCAAATAAAGTGAGAGCAGAAGGAGAAGTCCTCGGGTGTCACTGAGGCCAGAGGTTGTCAAACTGTGCTCTGCAGAGCTCTGGAAGGGGATCCGCAGGCCCTATCAGGCCCCCTCCACCCTCCCTTCTAATAACATCGATTATCATAATCGGAGCCAACAGTTACTGAGGTCTCATAACACGCTAGGCTCAGTTCTAAGCACTTTACATGAATCAACTCATCACATCCTTACAACAGCCCCAAGGGGTAGGTACTATTATAAATCTCCTTTCACAGAAAAGGGAACCAAGACACAGAGAGGTTAAGTAACATATCCAAAGCCACCCAGCTTGTAAGTTGCAAGGCCAGGATTCTGACAGAAGCACTGTGGAGTCAGAGCTCAGGGTCTTGAATACTTGGTTTTTATCATCTCTATCCGTGCAAGTGTCTGTGTAAGAATCCATTTTGCTGTGTGCACACGCACACACACACACACAGAAATCATTCATCCAGTCTAGAGCAGAGGACAAGGTTCCTACTTCAGACAATGTTCCAGGAGCATTAGGAGCCCTTGCTCTCTAAGCTGCTTCTTCCTAGATATTCACTCATTCATTTGTTCATTCATTCATTCAACAATCGTTTGCGGAATACTAACCAAGAAAGAGACTGGGGCCCAGTGGCTTATAGCACAGGCTTTAGAACCCAGGCTGTGGGGCATTCTGCAGAGCACAGCAGTGGCCTGACAAGTGGGGAAGGCCTGCTGCGGGACAGAGGGGACCCCAGAAGCATCACGCCACCACCAAATGCAACAGGGACTTGCATGGGTCTTGATTTAAATAAAAAAAAAAAATCCAAAGACATGTTCAAAACAATCAAGGAAATGTAAACACAGATGGGTATTAAATGACAGTAAGGACTGTTGTTAATTTTGCAAGAGTGATAATGGCATAGAGGTTATGTAAAATATGGCCTCGATGGCCTGGTTTCTCCAAACAAATAAATCGCAAGGTGAAAAAAAGAGAGCGAGAGAGAGAGACAGAGGGAGAATCTATAGATTAAAACAGACGTTAGCAACATCCCAAGCGATTGCAACATATGGTCCTTGTTTGTGTGCTGATTCAAACAGACTGTAAAAGAAAAAAAAGGGAACGTGGGGGAGGAAGGAAGCAAGGGAGAGAGGGAGCGAGAAGAAGAAAACAATAAAACAAGATGAGACAATTGGGGAAATGTGAACGTCAACTGAATATTTAATGCTGTAAAAGGAAATGACTGTAAAATGTTTAGGTGTGATAATGGCATTACGGCTGTGCTGTTTTGCAAGACGCCCTGTCTTTCATAAGCACATGCTGAAATATTTACGGATAAAATAGCAAAATGCCTGAAGTTTGCTTCAAAATAATTGGCGGGGGGGAGGAAGGAGAACGTAGATGAGGGTCGGACGCCACAGGACCACGCATGAGCTGATAGCTCTCGAAGCTGGTGAGAGGCACAAACGGAGTTATTATGTTATTGTCTCTGCTTTTGCCTAGGTTCGAAATTTCCGCAATAATTTTTTTAATGTTCACGTAAGTGAGAGATACAAACTGACATATTTGTAAGTGAGACAACATTATGTCTGGAGTTTGCTTTTAAATATTCTGGCAAAAATATTTAAAATGTAGGGAAAGGATGAAATAATATTGGCCATGAGTTAATCACTGCTGGTGCTGAGTGATGGATCGACGGGTATGAATTATTCTATTCTCTCTACTTTTGTTTATGTTGGAAATTTTCCTTAATATAGAGGAGGTAAAAAGAGCTTGGGCTCTGAATCTACCATACCTCAGTCATCACAAGGCTCTGCCATTTATTAGCTTTGTGACCTTCAGCAATGGATATACTCCCTGCCTCAGTTTCCTCCTCTGTAAAATGGGATAAAAATAAAACCTATGTCCGTAGCAGCTTTTTTCGTAATAGCCCCAAACTGGAAACAGCCAAACGTCCAACAACAGGTAAATGGATGAACAAATTGTGGTATATCCATACAATGGATGCTTCTCAGAAATCAAAAGGAATGAACACTGACATATGCAACAAAACTGACGCGTCTCAAAATGATTACGCTGTGAGAAATCAGCCAGACAAAAAAGAATATATACCGCGTGATTCCCAATACAGACAATTTTAGAAAATGTAAATGTATCTATACTAGTTGCCTGGGGGGGGGGCTGGCAAGAAAGAAGGGGGTGACGCATGACAAGGGGACACAAGGGAATGTTTGGGGTCGATGGGTATGTTCACTACCTTGACTGTGGTTTGGTTTTCAGTGTATACATGTTCAAATTTATCCAGTTGTACACTTAAAATATATGTAGTTTATATGTCAGCGATATGTCAATAAAGCTGTTAAAAATAAAGTAAAACTCATCTCAGAAAGTTGTGAGAATTACGTAAGTCAATATACGTAAAGTATTATACGTAGAATCGTTATCAGGCCCCTGGTGAGCTCTCAGGCGACCATCGCTAGGTGTCAGATTCTGGGCTAGGTGCTGGGCCTATAAGAACAAACAAGACAGACCAGTATCTTGAACCCTGCTCCTCATGAAGCACTCAGACTTCCCAGGAGAAGACAGAAACAAATTTGAAAAATATTACGATAGGGAAGAATCACAGGGAAGGAGAACGTATGTCAGTGCAGGCTTTCTAGAAGAAGAACCGTGTCAGCTGAGGCCTGGAAGATGAGTCTGAGAGAAGGCTGTTCCAGTTAGAAGGAAAGCATGTGCAAAGGCCCTGAGGCACAGCCAGGAAGTGCAAATCATTCTCATGGGTGGAGTGCAGAGGACAAGAGGGTCAGGAAGAAGAAGTGGCAGAGAAGAGGCTGAAATGAGGAATGATAATGTGAACTAGCATTTATTGTTTGCTATGAACTAGGCCCTGTCCTAACCATTTTACATTCATGAACTCATTTACACTCAATAACAAACCTTTGAGGTGGGGACTGCTATTATTCCCATTTTACGAATGAAGAAACTGATATGCAGAGGGGTTAAGCCACTTTATCCAAGACCACACAGCTAGTGAGGATGGCAAGGGGGATCGTGTGCAAGCCTGGATGATTCTAACTCTCCCCGTACCCTAACACCCTAGCAGCTGCAAAAGGATCCAAGAGTTTTTATAAGTATTAGAGAGATAGTACAGACAGCCTAGTGCCAAACAGAGCCTTGTTCCTTGATGTGATGAGGAGTATTAAAAGAGAATTGGAAAGGGAATAGCTTTCTCTGGAACACCAACCTGTGTAGCATTGCAGTGCAACCCTCTGTGACAAATATTATTAATACCATCCCCCATTTAATGGATGAGAAAACTAAGGATCAGATAGGTCAAGTAACTTGCCCAGAGTCACACAGCTAGGAAGCTTTGGAGTCTGTCTGACTCCAAATCTCATGCCTTTTAACACCACCCTATCTTGATATCACAGTTTCCCCCCAAGGTACCATATCACCAATCTCCGTCGTCCCGCCCTTCCCACCCCATGCCTCTGCAGAGCTAAGGACTCTTGTTTTCCTTCCCTGGCCAATGTCTGGCATCCAGCAAAGGTGTCTGAGGGAGGTCGTCATGACCATTGCTGGCAGAGGGGGACATCTGACTTCCACCTCTTGGAGACAGGTGTCAGAATCCTATGCCACCGTGCTCCCAGGCAGCCCCTCTTTCCTATCGAATTAGCACGGCTTGACACAATCCCTCTTTTGCCATTTTAATGTGGTAAGTGGTTAATTTGATTGGGCTCAATGAGATGTAAATGATTGGATTCAATAAAGAACCAGGGAGTGTTTCCCCTTCACCCGGCAGACCTCGTTTCTCACTGGAGGTACAGCTGTCTGCCCAGGAGCATGAAGAGAGGAGATGCAGGGCCTTGTTTGCATCTTGCCAATAAGACAGGCTCTGGGCCCCTCCCTTCCAGCTCTGGGGACCCTGCTGAGTAGGCAAACCTCAACTCGGTAAGATGGGATCCCCACATTCCCAGCCTATCATCATACCTGGTCTCCCTGCCTCCCAGGGCTCCCCCCGTCTAGGGCTCCCACAGTGCACAGCCTCGGTGTTGTCTAGACTGCAGGTCACTCCCCAAAGCACCATCACCCACTTGGCACTGGGGCGCAAAATGCCCATGACATTCCCCAGGGGTTGGGAGTGGAGAGTAATGGATAGAGTCAGGTCCCTGCAGAGAGGGCGTGGGGTCCAGACAGGGCTGCTCCCAGATGGCTCCCACCCATCCCCACCTCCTTGTATGTTCACACCCTTCTGCAGTCTCCTCTCATATTGTGACCAACAGAATGTGGCAGAACTGAAGGTAAGTCACATCTGAGCCTAGATTATAAAAGACACTCTGGCTTTTGTCGTGGGCTTGCTCTCTGGGATCACTCACTCTGGGGGTGTCCGCTGCCATGTTATGAGGACACCCAAGCACCCTATTGTTGAGGCCCACATGGTAAGGAACGGAGGCCTCCAGGCGACAGCCAGCAAGGAACTGAGACCACCGACAAGCACATAAGGGAGCGAGGAAGTGCATCCCCCCTGATCGAGCCTTCCGCTGGCTGCAGCCCCAGGCACCACGAGAGACCCTAAGACAGAATCACCCAACTACATGATTCCAGATCCCCAACCCATGGAAACTGTGAGATAAGAAACATTTGTTGTTTTAAGCTTCAAAGTGTTGGAGTAATTTGTTACACAGCATAGATAATGAATACATCCTGTAACTATTCCTAGCATTCAAGTCAAGTTCACCTCCAAGGTTTCCTGACTCTCAGCTTCTTCGTGATTTTTTTTTTTTTCCAAGAAGCAGACAATAAAGGACATATCATTAAAATCCTGAATGTTCTTCAGTTTAGGCCTTTTGGTTGAGAGGAGGCTTTGGAACTAGTCTGCCCAGATCTATAACCCAACTCCAACTGCATGACCTTGGACACGTTATTTCAATTCTCTGAGACTCAGCCTTCTCTTCTTTAAAACGTGTATAACATTAGCACCCACCTCAGAGAGTTGTGCAGATGAATAGGATTAGGACTAGCACAAGAGTATACAGGCCTGACACATAAGTACTTAACAAACTTTAGCTATTATTGTATTAGTGTTATTGTTACAATTGATAGTATTGAGTCTAAGAGCCCATTTTGCCACTGTGGGAACAGAGAGTCACTGAAATTAAGTAACGTTTTCTCACTTTCACAGCAGAGAACCGGCTCTGCACATGAGACAGTGGTGGTTCCATGTTGTCAGGAGAAGACTAGGTCTGCTTCTCTGGAAGCCAAGAGGGACCAGGAGGGTGCCTGGCTTCCCAGGGTGTGAAAAGAAGATTGCTGCCATTTCTGGATGCTGGGGAAAGACCAAGTTCCAGACTTTGAAACATTTACCCCAGACCAGTTCTGCCCAGTGTCCCATCCTGATGTAAGTATTTCATCTGTCTGTTACCGGCATCCACCAGGGGCATATTCACTTATATATTCACATATATTCATCTGTGGGCTCAGAAGCTTCCCCCTACCTTTCCAGGCCAACCATTTAGTGGCTGTCTTCTGAACTCTCAATGCACTTCATTGGTATCTCTTGTTGTGTGAACTCAGGCAAGTTACTTAACCTCTCTGAACATCAGTGCTACCATCCACAGTAGAGATAAGAATGCGCCAACTTCCTTTCGCTGCTGTGAAGTTTAAACGATGTAACACACGTAAAGTGCTTGGCATGTGCTCAGTACTCCATCAATCGGGTGTATACATGTGTGTGTGCACGCGCACATTTTCCGCCGTTCTGCCTCTACAGATAATATTAACATTTTTGGCATCAGGAGAATTGACTAGAATGACATCTCTCCAGTCAGCATTGCGCCTTGCACACAGGAAACATTCAATAACCTTAGCTGCTGTTGTTATTTCAAACCACACATCCTCAGCATTGGACCGGGATTAAGAAATTCCCAGTTTGGGTCCTCCATCTCCTGCCTATGCAACTTTGGCCAAGGCAGCTTATCTTTCTACACCTCACTCGTTATGTCAGCAACATGGGGGTAATGATGCTCACTATAAAAGGTTGCTGTTTTTCTAAACTGAATAAAGTTTAAAAAAAAAATCTGTAGATGGTAATAAATTTTAAAAATGTATATGATTAGAGTTATCTGGGGACATGTCCTTTCCACTTCTTATTAACGGGGAACAGATTTTGTTCCTGGGGTCTTCCAGCATCCAACACAACATCTGGCACATAGTAGGTGCTCAATAAATGTCGAACAACCAAGTGAATGGACAAATATACAAAGGAATGGGTTGAACGTCTAAGATTGTCATAAGCTTTCCGAACTCAGGTTTTCTGGCTCTGATGCAAGTTATTTTTTTAAAATAATTACATAATCCACTAGCCCAGAGCCTCAAGCTTGATTTTTCGATAACAATTATGAGGTCTTTCCAAACTCATTCCGATAAGCATCACAATAACAATAATTGAATGCCTTACTTTCAAAATGCCTGTGCATCTATCATTGTATTTTATTGCCGGCATCCTTATAAAAGTAAGAATTATCATTTTCATTTTGCAAATGGAAAAAAAAATTGAGGCTGAGAGAGGAAATGCAATTTTACCAAGTCTGCAAACCAGTGGCCTCTTTGAAATTTCTAGGAGAAATCTGATTTCAGGTTTTCTTCCCCTCCTCGGAAATATGGGTGTCTTTATTTAGGGGCATGGAAAATGCCTTCATTGTTAGTGTCCATCAGAGCTCATTGAAGGTCAGATAATTGCTCTGCTTGCTAAATAGCTTCATCCTCTACACAATTGTCCACTTTATGCTGGGCTCCTGCCTATACCTCATGCCCCTCCACTCTGTACCCCACACACTGGCCCAGCCAGGCACAGACATGCACAGACCAGTCACCAAGTTTTGTCCATTTTCTAAAACATCTCTAGCACCTTCTTTATTTTGCTATTTTACTTCTACAGTACACCGGCCACCATCACTTCTCAAATGGGTGACTTCAATACACCAAAGTGAGCACTCAGCTTCTACCTGTGGCCCCTCTGACCAATTCCCACAGCCTGAATGATCTTTTAAACATGTAAGTTCTATTCCATAGCCTTAGGATAGCATCCAAATTCTTCACCATGACTCACATGGCCCTTCAGGATCTGCTTTCTGCTCTCCTCTCTGCCGTGCTCTCTGGCCACCACCCTCTCATAATCACATTCCCACCAGAGGGAAGTCCCTGCAATTCCTGGAATACTCCCTGCTCTCTCCAGCCTCTGAGTTTCACATACATTGTCCCCTTTTCTGGGAAGACCTGCACCCCCCATACCCTTATGGTCTCTAAGACTTGGCCTAACATGGCCTCAGGAACCTTCCCTTTCCTCAAAGTCCCTGTGTTTCCCTTTACTATTCAATACACTTTGCTGTTTGTGAGATCCCATTACCAGCCGTGAGACCTCAAAAAGATTGCATTGAGCCCTCATTTCCCAACGAATTCTACTCTTGTCCAAAGTCCTCTCCCAAGACTCTGTGAAGTCCAGGGCAACACAGAAACTTCTTTACAGGCACCTCTGGTTGACCACAAAATGCCCAATGGGAAATTCAAGCTCTTCTTCAGTTTTCACACTAAACAACCACTCTCACGAACCTGGGGCAGGGGATTGTTTGACTTTCCAACAGTCGTTTAAGAATCTAAGAGAGGTAACTCAAGATGCTCTGAAGAAGCACACATCCTTCTGCCATTTGCTGGAACATTTTCCACTTCAATACCCATGCCACACCCCCCTTATCTGCTGCAAAGCAGCTTAGCAAATCTTTGCGTCTTCCTCCCTAAACCAATATGGTAGCCACTAGCCACACGTGGCTACTGAGCATTTGAAATGTGGCTAGTCCGAATTGAGATGTGCCGTAGGTATTGAATACACAATGGATTTGGAAAATTTAGAACAAAAATAATGTAAACATCTCATTAATAATTTCAATATATCAAAGATATATTGAGTTTAAATAATTACTAAAATATTTCACACGTTTCTTTTTACTCTTAATGTGGCTACTAGAAAATCTAAAACTTGATATGTGACTCACATGCTATTACTATTGGATAGCGTTTGCCTAAACCATTGAGCTCATCAATGGCAGTTGTTTCCCCAGGAGAAATTCCAGTGCCAGGTTTTAAGATGATGTTTATTATCTATCTCTTCGTACACTGTAAGGTGAAGGCATCATGGCACAGAATTTAATCCTCTTTTAGTTAGTCTGTTTCGCCAGTGATAAAATGAGGGAGGAAGGTGTTTATCTGACAAACAGTTCCAGAACCCCGCTATGCAACAGGCACTGAGGACTCAAGAGAATAAAATGGCACAGAACCCACCCTCAGGGATGGAGCGGCGGGAGATTTATGATCCTTTCCATCTCTAAAACATCCCCCTCACTTCGAACTTCTGATTTTCCATGGCACAGCCTAAGAATTCCTCTATTCCCTTGGGGTTGGAACATGAGGGAATCAGGGTCTTGAAATTTGAAAGATATTTCTCCATAGAAACTGCATTATGAAATGTGTAACATAAGGTCCCAGACTACCCCACACATCTTTATTTAACCAATAATTATAGTAATACATTCTCTACTCTGTATAAAACACTGTGCATTTTTAGGAATTGTCTTGATTAACTTTCACATCAACCCTGGGAGTTAGACATTAATATATGGGCTTTTCAGATGAAGGCACTTAAGTGCAGAGAAGCTTAAGAGATGCCCAAGTTCACACAGCTAAAAAATAAATAAATAAATAAATAAATGCTAAAACTGGCATTTGAACAAAGATTTGTACAGGTGTGGAGGAGAGGAAAGCTGAAACGTAAGCTAAGGTAGACAGAATTGGAGACAGAAGCTCTTCTTCCTCTTTCTCTACCAGGTCTTCTGTTAGATTTTCTTGCATAGGTCAATTGGAATTTGATCCAGAGTATGAAAACTGGAGGACCCAGCAAGAAGTTGGGACTATTTCAGCTATAACTAGTAACTTTCAAGGGACAGAAAACCCAACATAAACAGGTTTATGCCAAACAGAAATGGGAGCAAGGTCACACTTACCGGGTCAGCAATTTCAAAGTTCGCAGATACTTGGCTTCTGGCATAGCTTGCAGGTGCTCAACCCACGTCATCAGGACCCCGTATGTAGCCATCTCTTCAGGCTTTCCACTCTCCAGTGCTCTTCCAAGCTCTTCCAATCTCTCTCCTCCACTGAG
Source organism: Indri indri (assembly GCA_004363605.1). Taxonomy (NCBI): domain Eukaryota; kingdom Metazoa; phylum Chordata; class Mammalia; order Primates; family Indriidae; genus Indri; species Indri indri. Next base: position 19,747 of record RJWJ010000529.1, read on the forward strand.
GCAAGATTCTCTTTCCTGGAGTACCACAAAACGTCCTGGATTAGCCCTGATTGGCTTAAATGTGTCACATGCCCATCTATGAACCAATCACTGTGGTCAGGAGGATGGAGTTCTCTGACTGGCCAAGCGTAGGTCACACGCTCACTCTTGGACCTGGGCGACATGGTCAGTGCCCCACCAAAACTATGTAGCCTGTGATGAGTGAGTGTGTTTCCTCAGAGGAAATTTGCTATCACCAGAGGAGGCTGAGGAATTGATGTTGGGTGGGCAGAAACCATAAATGTCAACTGTAATCCTTATAACCCGGGGTAAGCAGGTAAATCAGCTCTCTGGAAAACAAACAAACAAAACACCTGATTTGTAATACTTGAAAGGAGTCAGTGATGTGAATGGTCCCACCATGGCTAATTTCAAGCTACCAACGGCAAAATTGCTCAATATGTAACACTCTGTTTTCATGAGCCAATGGGAACTAGCTTGGGCACACCACCGGATCCTCCAAAGGAAGGAGAAGAGAACTTTTGTGGAGAGGAGATAGTTACAAGATGAAAGAGATTTTTTTTCTTCCTTGGTATTCTGGATTTTACTAAATGAAACTCCAAGTCTCTTATAATCCTAACTCACAAGACATCCTTCCTCCTATCCCCAGAGCTATTGGGGAAGCAGGAAATAGCCCCAATGACCTCAGGGTATCAGCTCTAATTCTTGAGCTATAGTAGAAAGCTCCTTCACCCATTTACCCAAAATCTCCCAGCAAAAGCTCATATGACCCAAACTAAAGTTTCTGTTTCTACCCTAGAATTTGTGTTTCATGTTATTATCAAAACAACTGATTCAAAGAAAATTCTGCCTTCCATGAACATCTGTTGTCCCTGATTAGAAACCACTTAGAACCATGACATTTCCTATCTTGCCCAATATTAATTGCGCCCACAGACACCATGGCCAACCCAAAGACAGTCAGACAGAGAAAGAATTCTTTCTTACTCAGCGTTTTTCCTATTCGGGTCTTCAACAGACTGGATGAGGCCCACTCACATTGGAGAGGGTGATCTGCTTCACTCAGTCCACCAATTCAGTGTTAATCTCATCCAAAAACACCTTCACAGACACCCCCAGAAATAACGTTTAACCAACTCTCTGGGTGCCCCATGAACCAATCAAATCGACACATGAAATTAACCATCACAGTACCCATCTCCCTCATATTTATTCCAAGTGTCCCACAATAGTCTGGTAGTCTGAGACCTTATATTACACATTTTATAATGAAGTTTCTGTGGGAAAAATCCCTTCCACGTTCAAAACTCCTGACTTCCTCATGTTTGGACTACCCCAGATGAGTGGAGGAATTCCTAGGCTATGCCACTAAGGATCAGAAATTTGAGTTGAGGTGGATATTTTCAAACTAGAAGGGATTATAAAATTCATCCTGGTCCGGTCCTGACAGTTGTCATAACAAAATGATTATGAGCTCAGCCTTTGGGATCAGGTAGACCTGAGTTCACACATGATCACTATCACTTTATAGTTGATGACCCTGAGCAAATTTCTTAACTTTTCTTAACCTCAGTTTTCTAATTTATATACTGAGAATGATAGTATCAAAGGTACCTACTTCCAAGAAAAGAATAGCGTGAAAAGACATATGGAAAGGGTTTTAGCACTGAGTCCAAGGCTCCCAACTGTTAAGCTCCCAGATAGCAATGAATAATCTTTTAGCAGTTTTTAAATCTCAAAATTGTTCCCTAAATGAAAATGCCCCATGTACATAAGGTGCCATGTCGTTGAAGAGAAAGGATGAGAAACGCACACTCTGTGTTTAAGAGGTCTATAAAAGAGGTTGTTTCACAGCCTGTTTGCTTTAAGCAATGCAGAACTTTAACACAGGTGACTTTTGAACTTTCTTAGCTTGTGAAGAATTTCTTCCCATCAGCATTTATTATCATTCACTACATTAGATGCTATAGGGATTACAGAATAAATAAAAGACATAGAAGATCTGAAAGTGTAGTGAACAGCATGTGGACGTAAAACAGACAGCCCTGGATGCAAAGCCAGCTCCCTTCTGGCTGCATGACCTTGGGCAGGTTATCTAACTACTCTGAGCTTCAATTGTCTCACCAGGAAAAGGAAAGTCCTCCCTATCTCTGACAACACAGGTTTGAGTATTCAATGAGATAATGTGTGCAAAATATCTAGTACCTAGTTAAGAACAGGTTAGAACCCTTCTCCTGTCCACAGGTGGGAGCTGATAAGACACACAGAGAAGCCAAAGCTACATGACAAAATTTGTGTTATGTTTACGATGTCTGGGCTGCTCTATTCATATGCCAATTTCTGTCTTGATTGCACTGACTTCCAGAAGGGAAAAAGAAGGTAATTTCCCTGCCTCCCACCAGTCCTGAAATGAAGGAGTCTTTGCTGGAAAAAGGACCACCAAGGAGTCCAGCTGGTAACCTCAGAGAGGATGAGGAAGCAGGAGCTCAGAGAGAGGAACCCTGAGCCTGGGAGTACCCAGAGGGAAACAGCCCTGCGCCAAGTGGCCACCCAGCCCCAAGGAGACAAGACCCTCCCCTCCCCCCTCCCCCACTCACACCAGTGAGAACAACTTCAGGAGTGCCCCTGGGCAAGCCTGGGACAAGCGGGGGGGAGGGGGGGAGCCTTGGGAAAGCGTTGCTAACTCCCGGGCAGAGTAGGGCGCCCCCTAGAGGGCGGAGGACCAACACTCAGCTGGAGGAGGCACACAAGCAACTGCAAGGATGGAGACCTCTGAGGACCAAAGACGGGCCCTTCCACGGTTTTCTTGAGAACGTGGGCTTCTTATAAGATCCCAGTGGGGAGTAGAGTCGAGCCCCCTAACCAAGCAGGTGAGCCTCAGACATCGATTTAATTCGTTTCATTAAAAAAAAAAAATAGAGGATATATTCCTTGAACCTGAATGTCATGGAGTAAATTCACAAGATCATAATAAGAGCTTCCTAAGGACTTTCATTTATATTCAGTCCAACAAACATGAATTGAGCACCACTGTGAACCTGGCACATCCTCTCTCACTGAGCCCTCCAAACCATCCTCTGAGAGAGGCCTCATTAATTCCACCTGGCAGAAGAGTAAACTGAGGCTGATAAGGTTGACAACAACGTGTTTTAGGCCACAATTAACAAGAAACAATTAAAGAATATTCATTGCACTAAATGTAGAATCTAGCATGGAGTAGGTATTTAATACAAATTTGATGAATTGATGGTTGAAAGAACAAAATAGATAACTTGTTAATAAAGGCCAGTTGAAATAGCAAAACTGGGTGACAAAGATAGATGACATGTGCTGAGACTGTTCTAGAACTTTCTAACATATCTAATCCCCATGGCAACCCTAAGAAAAAGGTAATTTTTGTCCCCATTTTACAGATGAGCAAACCCAGGCCAGAAAGATTCAATATTTGCTGCCATCCATATACCTGGGAGGCAGCAGAGCCAAGGTTTAAACTGAAGATGTCTGGCTCCCTGGGCCAAGTTTTCAAGTACGAAACTGTCCAGTGTCCAGACAGGACACAGAGTGAAGGAGCAATCTTTGGAATTGGCACAACATGGGGCCTCCACCTTTCTCTTTCTAAGATGGTTAAGTTGATAACATGAAAGCTAAGGGCATGGGCTCTGGGGTGAGATAAACTTGACCTCGAATCCCAGCTCCACTGCTCTCTAACGCTGTGATCTTAGACAAGAGGCTTAGTCCCTCTGAGATCCAGTGAGATGGAGATGATAATAAATTGTTGAGAGGATCAAGTGAAATAACAGGCCAACAGCTCCTATCTCAGTGCTCAGGACCTGGGGAAATAGCAATACACGGTAACAATCATCATAACAACAACAATAACTAAAATGGCAGCTACAACAACTACACTGATGTTACCAGTGCTGGGTGGAGGGAGAGGGCGGCGAGAGGAGGAGGAGCGGGGAGAGAGAGGAGAGGAAAAGAAAGATGAGGAGGGGAAGGCGGCAGCTTCTGGAAGAAGTGTGTTCTCAAGACAGGGAGGAACCCTGTCAGAGCCTAGAATATTCCCCAGATTGGGCAGGGGGATAGGGAAATAACACATCAGAAGGCACAGACAAAAAACCCTGAAGCCTACTCTTTGCAACTCCATGTGCCAGACCCTGAGGAAGGAGAGAAGAGTCCCCAGACTGGTGGTCATAGCAGGAGGCAAAAGCCATGACAACAGAGCCCAGTAACCTGAACCCCACTCCAGCCATCTTCCAGAAAGCCTGAGGTTACAGCCCAGGTGATTTCACTGTGGGACATCAGATGGCATGCACCTCCCTCAGATCACCACAAGATTGAATTTTCAGCCACATCCTCCAGACACATGCATTTTTGGCAGAGATGTTATTTGCAGGGACCAATCAGAAGCCACATCTGAAATGCAATTCCCCTAATCAAAGTGACCTCCGCTCTGTGCCCTAAGTGCATCTGTGCACACAGACAGGCACTGCTTGTGTTTGAAACGTTAGGCTTGCCTGAAGCAGTTGAGCAGAAACCCAGATTTGGAGAACAATTTGCTAGTCATGAGGAGCCATCACTCAGAAATGCACTGACTGTCCTCGAAGAATCAGACCATCACCCGGCCCGTGGCTCCCATGCCGCTGTGCCTGGATGTGTGTGTGACCTTGAGGTGAGACGCTTCCAAGATTCAGAGACTAAGGACAATTTATGCTACTCAACAGAGACCCCCCTGTAGTGGGACTAGAAGCCACGGAAGCCTGAATGAGAAGCAAAAAGCCAAGAGGACAGACCGAGTCTCACCTCTTTTTCTCTCCCTTCCATCAGCAGGACCTCTACATGGTGTATACCTTACAGACCTTGCTACTCAAAGTGTGGACCAGCAACACGAACATTACCAGGGAACTCATTAGCAATGCACACTCTGAGGCCCCTCCCCAGACCTTCTGAATCAAAATCTGCATTTCAGCAAGATTGATTCCTGTGCACATTAAAGTATGAAAAGCATTGTTTAAAAGGAATCACAGCCTTTAAATGGTGTAGCTAGAAACCATTACTCTAAATTTAATTAAAAGCAAGGCAGTCAGGTGTCCATAGAAGAATTGAGACAGCTACCATTTATCAAGGGCCCCTGGTATGCCAAGGATCTTCCATATAGCTTCTCATCTGTCTGTCTCCTCATTCTACAGATGTCAACACTGAGATTTAGATAGATAAAGCAACTTGCACATGGTCATTCAGCAGGTAAGTGACAGAGCTGGGCCAATTACAGCTGATTCTCAAAAGCTGAAGATGTGGTTCACCTTCCCGGAGCACAGGGCCACGGGGTTTATTATCAAAGAAGAAGATGGGATGGCTCATGGATGGAAAACCACACAATGTCAGCCACGTCTGGACTGGAAGATTAAGCTCTTCCACAGGGAAACACGTCTCTTGAGAGAGCAGTCATTGCCTGAAAGAAGGAAGGATCTCAAGCAGGGAAAGAGCCCTCTACTAGTGTCAGGGGACCTGAATGCTAGTTTTGACCTGACTAGTCCTTAAAGTAGCACAAGAAGGAATGGAACTAAAAATGCTGGGAACTTGAACCACATGATCTCATTTCTTCTCCAAATGGGCTCTGTCGTTATTCCCATTATACAGATGGGCAGACTGTGGTTTGTAAAGGGGATGTCAATTGCCCAAAGAAAGATGGGATTCAGATAAAGTCTGGGATGATCATAGAACTCAATCCCGTTTACAACATGACACACGAGATGATAAGGTCCTGAACTAACAAAATGGTGAATGAAAAAGAGACGAACGGAAGAGAAACCACACAGTGATTATCTACCAGCCTGGGTCATTCTTTGGATGGGGAGGCAAAGACAATGTTAAAGGTCATCATGAAATTTCCAGTTGACCACATTCGTCATGGATAGGTCACTCATTGTCCTCATTTAAATAATAAAATGTTTTGGGGTTAATGCGCAGGCATTCAAGAAATATTAATATGTTGACCTGTTTAATCACAGTGCATCCTGTTCCTCCATGCTCTTCTCCCGAAGGCTTGCAGTCATTTCCAGAAGGTAAAGAGGGGAGACCCCCCCAAATAAAATGCTTCTTGTCCATGGGAAAGGAGTAGTGGCAGGAGCCTGCCACATCCCTACCCATTGGAGAGGCCTGGGATGCCCCCCAGCCGACCCCAACACCCACTTTCCTCTTCCTGTCTCATCGACTCTAATTCATCCGCTTGCATGGAACTGGCCACCCATCTTAGGGACTAAGGGAGGAGAGGGAAATTCTTCCCACCCTAATTCCTGACCCCCTCTGAAGTTGGGGAATGCTTTGGCCCAAATATTTTCTAATGTTCTTCCAACACTCTGACTGATGACCAAATTGTGGTTCTGTGGAGTCTTCCATCCCATGGCAAATTCGAAAAACTTTGTTATGGACTGACTGACTGTCTCCCCCCAAAGTTTATTCATTGAAATTCTAACCCCCAGTGTGACAGTATCAGAAGGTAGGGCCTTTGGGAGGTGATTAGTTCATGAGGATGGAGCCCTTATGAATTGCATTAGTGCCCTTTTAAAAGGAATCCCAGAGAGTTCTCTCACCCTCTTTCCCCCATGTGAGGATACAAGAAGGTGGCCATCTGCAACCTTGAGCCTGACCATGCTGGCACCCTGATCTCAGACTTCCAGCCTCCAGAACTACGAGAAATAAATTCCTATTGTTTATAAGCCACCCAGTCTATGTACATTGTTACAGCAGCCTGAACTGACTAAGACAAACCCCTGTATCTTAGAGGGTTTTAAAGAACGATGCTTAAAGAGCAGTTTCTCTCTATGCACACGCAGTTATTTGCTAAGCCTGATCTCCAACTGAGAACAAATCCAGAATGAATGCTAACATTTTTTCCCATGTAAACAGCTGCAACCAAGGCTTATATATCCACAGAAACAAAGAATCTTAGATATATGAAATTATGGTGATGTCTTCCTAATTGTTCTCTTCACATCCACTATTGCCTTGTTCAAATATCTCCTCCACACAACTTTCAGAGTGATATTTTTTAAGTCCAAATCTGATTATGTCATTCTCCTGCTTAAAACCTTTCAGTGGCTTCCCATTGCACTTAGGATAAAATCCAAACCCCTTTATAAGGCCTGTGACATTCTACATGATTGGTTCCCTGCCTACCTATTGCAAATTCTCTTGCACCTCTCTCCTCCTTGCTCTATAAGTCAGTACCACTCTTAGGTCTGGACAAGAGGGCTGCCCATACTGGGCCCCCACAATTTAGACAGCCCCACATATCACAAACACACAAATAAACTTATTGAAGAACATGAGGGCAGCTCTTGAGATCTGGCATGCAGTGCCAGCACGGTGTGATCCATGCCCTAAACATCCATTCCACGACTAACACCACTAGCTCCAGGGAAATGCTTCCCTTTATTCTTGGCTCTATGTCTTTAAAACAAAAGGCAACTGCATTCAAATGCCATGAAGGATTGTCTGTGGTGCCCTTGCTGATTCTGGAAACAAACACTGCTTTAGAAGGCAGAGAAGATTTCAGCATTGAAAACACTTAGGTAAGGAAAAATACAAATTAGTTAACTTGTCACATCCTTCTCAGATAACATGAAAGCAATATATTCTTACGAAATGCAGCATTATTTTCTAGTAATGCCAAGCAACCACTCTTCCTCCCCTTCGTGTTTCAATTCATGGGTCCACAGGTACTCACGAATTAGCACAGCGTTTGCAACAGTTGGCCATGGCAGTTTAGAAACATTTTGCAACATTAAATTATTTAGATTACTCTGAAGTTTGTACATGCTTAAGTCTAGATTCCTTTCACGAGGAGCGTGAAGCATGGTATCTACCCCTCACACGGACAACTAGCTGAACTTTGAATGCTAAAATTATTTAATGAGTTTGAATTTAAGTTCTTAAAACTGAAAGAAATTTCAGTTTTCTTTAAATAATTTGGATTTGGATTTGGATATTCATTAATTATAATTTCCATTTTGCTTTTTAAATTCAATAGGTAAATTTTAAATATGTAGGCATAAGGTCTGGGGGTGTCCCTTCGTACCCCTGGGCCCTGCAAATTTTGGCATCAGGGCAGCTACACACTTCCAGTCCCACCGGAATTCCTTGAGTTCTTCAAATGCACTGTCCTCTTTCTTACCTTAGAGCCTGTGCACATGCCGCTCCCTCACCTGGAACATACTTCCCCTCAGCACCCTTCACCTGAAAAACTGCTCCTCATACTTCATCTCTTACCTTGAACTTCGCATCTGTCGGGAAGGCTTCCTTAATTTGCCTGTCCAGGTTAGGTTCCCTTATCATGCACACCCATTGCACCTGTTCTTTTTTTGTATGTCCTTGTCCAATACCTGCCTTCCCCAGGAGACTGTAACCTCCTCAAAGTCAGGGACTATGTCTGCCTTGTTCGCACTTTTCTCTCCAGCACCTGGAACAGACCAAGCTTATAGCAGAAGCTCAATAAGTATCAGGTGACTACATGCATAACAGAACGCAGAGTATCTGCTCTGATCACACTGAATTGTAATTACCTGTTTGAGTCTCTCTAGCTAGACCATGAGCCAGAGGCCAAAAGCTGGTACCCATGGGCCACATTTGGCTTGCAGTTTGGTTAGTTGGGCTGGCAGAACATCACCCACACTATGTCTTAAATTTTTTAATTAATGGTCAATATTTAAGAACTAGGAGATTACATTTTAAAATCAAGATTTTCAGTTTCTCTTAAAACATCCAAACATTTGGCCACACTTACCACATGGCAACAATCCCCTGACCTAAGACACCTGTGCTCCTTTCAATAAGCTCATTGCCCCAACCACCACAGTCCCGATTTACGCTGTTTCACTCACTTCCATTGGACTCCCACAGCAGAGACTAATATTAAATCTCCAAACCCTTCTCTTCTTCCTCCTGAGCTCACAGCTAGATTACAGTTGGGCATGGCCATGTGACTAAGATCTAGCCAATGAACTGTGAGAAGTGATAAGGGCCACTTCTAGTCCTGGCCTATAAAAACCTTCCATACAGAATTTTCCCTCTCCTTCCACATCTTTTAGCTGAATATTGATGTCCAGGTGCTGTCCAGGCCAACCCTGGAACATGGAAAAGCTTTCATCAGCCTGGGTTCCTGAATGATTGCATGGAGTAGAGACCTCCCACCTACCTTCTGCCAACCAAGAATACCCACATTAGACTGTTTCATTGGCAAGTAATATATACTTACTGTGTTAAAGCCACTGAAACGCTGAGATTCGTTTATTACAGCAGCTAATTTTACCCTAACACAGTCTCTATAGAGGCATTTGAACTTAGGACCCCTTGGTACCAAGTTGGAAGACAGAGATGATGCGTCATTCACACCTTTATCTGCAGTGCCTAGCACAGTGCTGGACCCATAATAGATGCTCAGAAATGTTTATTAAATGAATGAATCACAGGAACAGAAAGAATCCACGTTGGCTGCAAGCAAGGTCAAGGTAGGCTAACTCGACAACTCCACCGGGGTAATTCCAGCACCATCCCGACCCACCACCAGCCCCAAGCCTGTGCAGCAGAGCTTCCTCCTCTGAAGACCCTGACCACATAGCTTTAGAGTTGCCTTTCCCCTTCTCTCTTATTTCCCACACCTGTGCCAAGGACAGCAGATGGTGACTGGTGGAACTGGTACAAGGAGACAGGCATGATGTTGAAGGAGATGCCTAGAAAATAAATGGCATGCAATCACCTGCTATTCCCTTTCTAATCTCATCTGGAACCTGCTCTCCCAATCACTGCTTCTGCTCCCTTCTCTCTTGGTTGCAGAATGTTCCAGAAACAGAGCTCCAGTGGATGAGTGAAATAACAGGACATTCCTATCAGGCCTTTCTATACATATACTATTTCATTTAATTGTTGAAATAGCCTTGTAAAATGTGTGCAGTAATACCCTCGTTTTGAAACAGAGCCTCAATGAGATAAAATAACTTGCCTAAGGTCAACCAACTATTAACTGCCAAAGACTCTGTTTGTCACATCTGGATTACTTAGCGCTTGCCACCTTCCTCCACTCAGAAGTGGGCCCAGCTCTCTTTCCATTCCAAGCCCACTGGATCTTTCCTTCCCCATATCCCAAACCATACCCCTCACCTATCTGATTATAAGAGCCCTACTGCACAGAGATTCCTGCAGTGGAGCTCCATCTCTAGAGAAGGCCCCTTGGATATGGGGGATACACTCCAGAGTCCTACAGAGGGGTTAAGAATGTGGGCTTATGAGACAGGCAGACCAGGCTCCAATGCTGTGCTACTCTCTAGCTGCATAACTGCTTGGAGTGAAGAAAAAAGGACTCACTGGAGACTAGCAGTTCTCTAGTAAGGGTGGCCTGGGCTCCCTTATACATCTTGCACCCCCACTGCACATTTCAGGGTGTTCTGTTCGTGCATCCATCTATCTACCCATTCTTTTTTATCTTGCCATCAGTCTAGCCACCTTGCACACCCTTTCTTTTATATACCTTTTTACCAACCTACCCTTCCATCATCTTCCCTTCTTCCTTCAATCCTTCCTGGTACCCTCCATTCAACAAACATTTGGTGACCAACTACTTTGTTCCCAACACTGTCATGGGCTTTGGGGTTATAAAGATGAATAAGACACTGGACACAGCATAGTTGTCGTGGTCAAGATTGAAAGTCAACTGGCACAGAGAATGAAGTTACCATCTAGGCTCTGTCACTTAGATGCCAAATACCCTTGGACAAATCCCTGGGCTTCTCTGAGCCTCACTTTCCTCCTATATAAAAAAACAGGGGTAATGGAGTACTTAACACATGGAGTTGTTTGAGAGGCAGACAAGCTCAAGCCCTTAGTGAGTGCTTAGACTCCCTTAGTTGGGATTGATAATAGAAAACCAGTTGCTGCCCTGGAGGAACATGGAATGTATTTGGGAGACACACTTGTAATAAGGTAAGACATCTGAGAAGGGATAAAATAGGGAGAGGTAGCTAAAGTCAGCCTGGGGCTTCAAGGCAAGTGTCAAGAAAGAGGTAGATCCCAGCTCCTTTTCTCATTTAAAAAAAAAAAAAAAAAAAGCATCTATTCCAAGAGAAGAGTCAGCCTGAATTACTTGATGACCTTCAGGCATTTAAAATGACTTCATGGATAATAACCCTTTTTCTCCCCTTGACCAAGGTCTTTGCTGAAGTATTTTTCAGCACTCCAGTTATGTGCTGATGTTCTATGTGTCTCTCTTTCTGGGTTTAATAGGTCTTCATTCTCCTATATATTGCATCTAGAATGTCCTTGGCACTTAACGTGTCTTAGATTTATCATAAAATTATAGCAGTCAAAAGTGGCTTAGGTACCGTCTAGTTTTACCCTTCTTCATGTGCCAGAAGTCAGGGCCCAGAGAGGTTAAGTGACTTGTCTAAGATCACACAACTAACCTGGTGACCCAGTTGGCGCTAGATCCAAGGTCTTGTGGTGCCCACCCCAAGGTTATTTCCAGCCTACCATGCTGCCTACTCATGCTACCGTGCACCAAGCTGCCACCCCATAGTCCTCTCGCCGTGTACCTCTTTATCTGTACCTCATCTATGATGTGGTGGAAAGTTTAGGACCAAACAATCTTGAAAAAATTACTTTGCCTCACCAAGTCTGTTTCTCATCTCTAAAATTACATCGATAAGACCAAACTCACAGATTTGATGTGATGGTCAAATGAGAGAATTTAAGTGGAAGTACTTCAAGAAATGCTATATGTTGTCTTTGATTCACAGAACAGCCTGTAAGTGGAAAATTCAGGATTCTGGCTTGGCTGGGTCTGATTGCAACATGTACGCACTTTGCATTACCTTTCTGCCACTTAGTAGGTGATTAACAGATAAAAGAAATTGGCTTTCAAGAAGGTCAAGTAGATGCACTTTACCTATTCCTCCGAAGTACAACTAAAAGTCCTAGACACTATATATATGTGTGTAGTGTATATAGTGTGTGTATATATATAGAGAGAGTACATATATATAGTATGTGTGTGTGTGTGTATATATATATATACACACATATATATAAAACAAACATACACACAACTTGTACCTCCACCTCACAGTAACAGGTAGTACCACCACCTCTTACTCTGCCAGAGCAGTTAGAGAAAAACACCTAAAATAGAAGGTTTACATAAGATCCAGAGTCTCTTATCATAATACGATAATACAAAAATGTCTACACGTCAACTGAAAATCACTCATTATACTAAGAACCAGGAATATCTCACACCGAATGAAAAAAGATAATCAATAGATGCCAATATCAAGATGCCAGAGATGTTAGAATAGTCTTACAAGGAATTTAGAGCAACCATTATAAAAATGTTTCAATAAGCAACTGCAAACACACTTGAAACAAATGCAAAAAGAGAAAATCTCAGTAAATAAACAGAAAGTGTCAGTAAACAAAGAGAAGATATAAAGAAGAACCAAATGAAAATTTTAAAACTTAAAAATACAATAACCAAAATTTTAAACCTCAGTGAATTGGCTTAATACCGGAATAGATAAGAGAGAGGAAACACTCAGTGAACTGGAAGATAGAACAATAAAAACTGCCTAATCTGAATGACAAAGTAAAAATAGACTGAAAAAAAAAAAAAAGAAAAATGAACAGAGACTCAGGGACCTGTGGGTCTGTAACAGAAGATCTAACAATATTCATGCCATTGGAGTCCCAGAAAAAGAGGAGAAAGATGATGGAACTGAAAAAGGCAGGGCTGGTGCTGAGAAACGGCTGGAATCAGTGTCTCCAACGCCATCAGCTTGTCTACATTTGCTATGGTTTGAATGTGTCCCCCAAAGCTCATGTGTTGGAAACTCAATCCCCAATGCAGCAAGGTTGGGAGGTGATCAGGTTACGAGAGCCCTTCCAGCATGAAGAGATTTATGTCCTTATCACAGGGCTTAGTTATCACAACAGTGGACTTGTTAGAAAAGTGAGTTCAGCCCCCTCTTGCTCTCTTGTTTTCTCCCACACTCTCTCACCCTCTCACCTTCCACCATGAAACGACACAGAAAGAAAGCCATTGCCAGATGTTGTCACCTTGTTATTGGACTTCCCAGCCTCCAGGATGGTGAGAAATAAATTTCTTTTTGTTTATAAATGACCTACTGTGTGGCATTCTGCTATAGCAACATGAAACAGACTAAGACAATGTCTCTGTCTCATGTGTGCTGCCTCTTTCCGCACACCAGTTTAATAGTCTCCTAGCTAAGCTGCTTCTGCTACACATAGCTCTGAGTTTCCATCCTAACAGCCCTGGGCACAGAGTAGAAAAAGAGTTTTCCCCTCTGCCTTCCACGTGAAAACAGTCCCCAGGAAGAACTCTTATTGGCCCCGTGTGGGTCTTTTTCTTCCCTTTTGATCAATCTCTGAAACCAGAGGTACGAGTGTGATACTACGTATCCATTCCTATGCCAAGGGGGTGTTAGCAAAAGAGAGTCTTGGATGCTGGGCACACAGAACCTGTGGCCCATGAAACTGCTTTTAAAACATGAAACCAAATCAAGGCTTGACTATTCTCCTCCCATTGACCTAATCTTCACAGTGCAGAATGCTTACGGAATATGATAATGGAGTTTCTCAACTTCTGCCCTGGGGACATTATGGTCCAGATAATTCTCTGTTGTGTGTGTCGGGGTGGGAGGAGGCTGTCCTGTGCATTGTAGGATATTAAGCAGCAGGCTTTGTCTCTACCCACTAGACGCCAGTAATAGTGCTCCATCTCCCAGGTGTAGTGACCAAAAATATCTCCAGACATTGTCCCTTGGGGAGCAAAATTGCTCTTGGTTGAGAGCCACTGCAGTAGAGAAAGGTGAGATGAGAGAACAGAGGGCACTTTTTTCCAGAAGCTATTACCAAAGTGGACATCTTGAGGGTGGGGGAATAAGGAGAAAGGCATGGGGGAAGGGAGGGAGATTGCGGCGCCTCCAGCACCTCTTATGTCGTTCTCCCTGTAGCCCCTTGGCACTGATTAATTTATCGTAATATCCAGTTCCCTTGGAGGAAGGGCTAGAGCCCCAGGGCACACAAAACAGAATGAGGCAAATGAATCCTTCGGCGTGGTGGTGTGGAGAGAGGAAAGACTAAGGATTCAGAATCCTTAAGTGAAGAGGAAGGTGGTGGTCCTTCAGCATCAGTGGCTATAACCTGAGGGTTCTGGACTGTGCGTCTCGTGTCTAGCACCAATTGCCATCCATACTAACGAGAGCGATCTCTTGTAATTCAGAGTTTTCATTGGGATTTCTCAGACTTGATATTATCTGGTTCTCCCTCAAACCCTGCAACGTGGGCAAGGAAAGATCTTGCTATGCCCACTTACAGATGAAGAAGGTGAGATCTGTAACAGGAAATAGACACACTATCGTGTAGGCACTCAAAGTATGGGGCTTTTAGTACAGACAAGTCAGGCTTTAATTCTTGGCTTCACCACTTACTAGTTATTTGATCATGTCGAGTTACTTAACTAACCCCTTACCTGTAAAATGGAATCAGTGCCTGGGTGATATAGGTTGTCATGAGCATTAAATCGGCAAATGCAGGGAAAGTAACAATCATGGTACCTGTCACTTAGCAAGCACAAAATAAAGGTTACGAGTATTGTTATCATAGTTGTCCCCATTATCACTGAAATTCTAAGAAAAATTAAAATTAAGCAATTTAGCCACAAAGACTCACAACCAGTAAATTATGGGTCAGGTCCTTAAATTTAATTTTTGAATATCCAGTACCATTTTACTATTCTGTGATGACTGAGACTGAGAAAGGGGATGAAGATTGATTAGTTGCTATGACGTCTCATATGTTGCATTATTCTATGTGATCTCACTACAATATTGGAAATTAGTCAATGCTATCTCCATTTCACAGATGAAAAGAATCTGAGACTTAGGGAAATCACCAGCCCACAGTCACTCAGCCACTGATGTAACAGCCCTGGGCAGCTCTGTCTCAAGACATCTTGTCATATGAGAAGATAAATTCCCTTTGTTTCATCCATTTGAATCAGGTTTTCTGCTATTTACAGCCAAATGCATCCTGATACAGTCAAGTATAATAATATCATTACTACTAATAATAGGATTCATTGTACTTACTATGTTCCAAATAATGTGCTAAGCTTTTTAGATTTGATATTTCATCCCTACAACAAACCTATAGGGTAGATTATATTATTAACTCCATTTTATAGATATGTAAAAGAGTAGGAGAAAGAAAATTAACGCTTGTAGGTTGATGATGTTTAACCTCTTTGGGCATTGGTGAGACAGGATCCTGAGTCAGACTGTCTACGTTCAAAACTGATTTCATCACTGACTGGCCATGCAACCTTGACCAACTACTTAAAAGTATTCTATTTGAACCTCTGTTTCCTCATCCTTACAATGAACTTGAGAACTGCATCCATCTCAAAGGATTGTTGAGATGAAATGATATTCATTCAATCAACAAATACTGTGTGCACAATTTAATGTATCCTCATGATTTTGCGAGGTTAGGAAATACTGCTCCTGTTTCTATAAATGAGGAAACTGAGGTTTAAAGAGGTTAAATTACTTGCCAAACTCCATGCTGTTAGTAAGCAAAGGTTCGCTGGATTTAAATCTAACTGTTTCTTTGAGTCCCAAAGAGTTGCCAAAGAATCAGGCCATTTCGGTCAGGGGCAAGGACAGAAATATGGAAAAATGGATTAAGCCCAAATTGTGAAGACAAACACATTGGAATTGAGGAACACATTGACTGAACTAATATTTCATTTAATAATTCCTTCCTACAACAAACCCATAAGGTATTAGCTCCATTTTGCAGATATGTAATAGAGTGAAAGAAGGAAAACTAACATTTGTGGGCTGATGCTACAGCATGGTCTAGAGTCGGCAGCAGGGGAGAAGGAAAGGCGGGCATCGCGAGGTGAGTGAAGCTTAATTGACGGAAATGCAGCCAGGCTCTGGGGACGGACCCTCTGGGGCTGGCTATGGGATCGCCAGCCCAGGTGGCCTCATTAGTTATTGGACTTGCCTTGTGCGCTCTTGTCACCAAAAATCTGTGATATGCGACTGGCGGTTGCAGTTCAATTACCTCTCCATTGACCAGCATGGACACAAACTGACCTCAAGCGTCTCAGCAATCCGTGCTCTGAAGTCCCAGATTCTCTTATTCCAGGAAACAACATGATCTAGTGGCTGCAGCAGGAAATTCGGGGCCAGACTGGGCTGGCCTGGATGGAACGCTTAGTATCTAGGCGACCTTAAGCACACAACTTCACTCTTGGGACTTCAGCATAATGGCTCTGAATCAGACTACCCAGGTTTAAATCGAGTCTGCCACTTAAAAGCCATGTAACTTAAGACAAGTGACTTATAAACTCTCTGAAGTTCTGTTTTTTTATCTGTAAGTTGGAGAAGACAGTTTTACCTGCCTGTTAGGGCGGAGGAGATGAAATGATACAAGTAATATATTCAATGAAGAGTTACTGAGAACCTTCTATAAGCCAGGCATGTTCTGGTGGTTTATAGGATAGACAAGGTCTCTGTTGTCATTGAGCTCACGTTAAAGTAGGAAGGAATAGATGATAAAGAGATAATTAAAATAAAATAATATCAAGCAGTGATCGAACTAGAGCTACTTTGGACACAGACGATGAGGTTTGAGCAGAAACTTGAATGATGGCTTAGGAGGGGGAACAGGAAGTGCAAAGGCCCTCGGGGCAAGACAGGGTTTGCCACGTTCACGGAGAAAAATATAAGGCCAGTGTGTCTGGATGTATTGAACAAAGGGAAGGGCAGTACAAGAGGTAGTCAGTAGAGAGAGATCCTGGGAGATCTTACTGCTCTTGTTGGAACTTTGGATTTTTTTTTTTTTCCTGCTCGAGAAAGGAAAGCATTGGTGGAGGTTTTTAAACAGAACAGTTCTTAGCAGAGTACCTGTTGCAAAGCAAGCTTTCCAAAATTCATAGCTATTAGCATTACCTCTACAATGAGGCTGATGCTTTCTATTACGAAAAGTTACGAGAAATAAATTATACAATGTATGCAAAGAATCAAAAATGGGGGAAGTCCTCAAAAATGTTATTTCTTTCTCACTCCCCACTCGAACACATTTTGACCGCTAATGCCACACTTAGACTAGAAAACACCCTATAACAGATGGGTGCTGACCTGCATTTTAAACTGAGAGCAAATTTCCCATCCGCCCTCCACAAACCAAACCAAACCAGTCCTAGCAGCTGAGTTTTTAACAAATGTAGCCGTGGAGATGTTGCTACCAGATTTAAAACTCCAATAGCCCCTCAAAAAGCAGCAATGAAGGGAGAGGGGAAGAGGAATAAACACATGTTGACCGTGTCCGATGGGCCCAGCACCGTGGGATGCAATATTGCAGCGTCTCCCCAAATACAGAGACCACAGAGGAGGTCATTTTAGGGGTTCTGAGATACACAGTGAGAGTTCATCCCTTCCCATCATTCATATTACATCAAGGGGAAGTCTCAAGGGGGTGCTATCATGTCTTTAATGCCTCGCTAACACTTTCCAATTCCTCCTTTCAACAAAGAGTGAACCAGCCTTAGTCTCAGAGCCTTGGCAGGCTATAGCATTGTCTAGAATTTTAGTGAAATTGGCTTCCTCCCGCCCTGTAATTTTTTTTAATGGTTTCCTTCTTTTTAGAACAAGAAAAACTAGTTTGCATATATGTAGTAATTTTTAATAAATTTTAAATATTTAATTTTTTAAATAGAGGTATTTTTACTTGAGTCCGTTTAAACAATGATATCACGTAAATTGCAGTACAAGTGATAAAAATCACACACATGGTACCGAAATAATTTTTAGGAAACACTGAGTTATTTCTTTCACCCCAACAGCAACACTATGAGGTAGATGCCATTTTTATCTCTAGTTTACATATAGGAAACTGTGACACAGAGACAAGAAGTGACTTAGCCAAGGTCACACAGGTCTCTTAAACCCCGTTCTACCGGGCTCCAGAGTTTGAAATCTTACTGCACCAACAGATCATGGTGTTTGTTTTCAGAATAGGAAGTTGTCAACGTAGGAAATCCTCACCTGTATCATTTAAGAAGCCTCCGGTGACCTGCTGGCTTTAGAAATTAGCTGTCAGGTGTATGGTTAACCTTTGCCAGCAACATCCTGGGCAAAGCCCTAAAATTTCTCTCCAAATCTCCTGCAGCTTCGCCCTGCACGGTGTCAGCTGCTAAGAAAAGCAGGGTGGTACTGTAACCCCACGTCGCATTGTAACCTGGTCTCTTAGATCCGTGACACAGGGTCACACAGAGTCACACAGCTTTTAAAGAGAAGGAAGCCTTCAGTGCCCAGGTATTCAGAACATTCTGGAACTTTTCCAAGCAAGACAGCTCATTGCTCCATCCCCAACTAGTCTCGCCCACCCACGAGATTGCCTACCTGCTGGCCTTCCGGGAAATTCTGCTTTTGTCATCGTCCTTGCTTGGCGGAACCAGTCTTATCTGCACATTGATGAGTCATGCTTTCTGCACATTTCAATGTTTTATCCCTGCAGGGAGGCTTCTGGTAAGTACCTTCCCTCTCACCGTTCTTAATACCCCATGCCTCCCTCTTAGGACTATTTCCTAGGCTCTTAAAGAAAATTGAACTTTTGGGCAGTTGGAGTGTAGTGGTTGAGAAAAAAAAAAAGTTCAGGGATGGGGTAATGTTCTCATGATTAGCTGGTTGGAAAGAATATTCAAATCTCTCTTCTTCTAGTTTGACAACTGGAGTACCTGGAATGTTCTAGGCGTTATATACAAGGTTTGAGAATTCTTAGTCCCTGATGCTGTACAAATCAAGGCGGAAAAAAAGACACCTGGTAACTTTTTATTCACACAACACACAGACATAATGTCAACTCTAAGTTACTGTTATTATCTCTTTTGGAACCAGCTCTCAATTATGCAATGAATGGCATTAGATTTCGAGTTCTAAAAGCTGGATTTGCATTCCAGCTCCAACACCGTGTGGGACCTTAAACACCTCACTTAACGTCTCTGGACTAATTTCTCTCGCCTGTCAAACAGAGAAATTGAATGGAATTATCTTTGTGAGTTCTTTATTTCCCAAACACCAGGTAACCGTGGGCACATTGCTCGCTTTTTCTGGGCTGTGGATTTCTCATCTGTAAAATGAGCGGATAGTATCAGGTGGGTGGTGATGAGGATTAAAATAAAATGGCAGTGGCATACCTGGTTGTATTTGTGCAAAGTAAAGTTCTACCAATTGTGAAGTGTTACTGTAAGAAGAGCAAGGATCCACGGGGTCATCAGTGCATGTCCTGGGGTCGCTAGCAACAGAAACCTTCTCCAACTGACTTAAACAAAAGGGAGTTCTTTGGAGAAGTACGCTGTGAATCTCTACAGGGCTTTGTCTGGACAGCCTCTATGCATTTTGTTTCGTGGAATTTTTTTAATGGTAGCAAGAACATGTAACATGAGATCTACCCTTCTAACAAAATTTTTAGTGCATAGTACAGCATTATTGCATAGGTACAATGCTGTACAACAGATGTCTAGGACTTATTTATCTTGCATAAGTGAAACTTTATACCCGTTGAATAGCAACCACTCATTTCTTTCTCCCCCATTTCCTGGCAACTGCCATCCTTCTCCTGCTTCTGTGAGTTTGGCGATTTTAGATACCCCATGTAAGTGGGATCATACAATGTCTGTCTTTCTATGACTGGCTTGTTTCACTTTGCATAATGTCCTCTGGTCTATCCACATTGTTGCCTGCAGCAGGATCTCCCGTCTAAGGCCGAGCACTATTCCGCTGTGTGTACATTTGACGTTTTCTTTATCCGTTCGTTCACCGGTGAACATTTAGGTTGTTTCTGCAACTTGACTGTTGTGAATAGTGCTGCAATGAACGTGGAGTGAAGACATAGTAGGGGCTCACAGAAAAACAGGAAGCCACAGATCTGGGAATGGGCAGAAAGCAAGGACCGCAGCAGTAGCCCCAGAGCAGAGGAGTCCTGCCCAGCAGTCCCCACGGAGATGAATGGAATCCAAACTCTTCTCCTGCCCTCGTTCCACTCACTCAAGATGGTAAGCTCAAAAAGACAGTCCCTACGTGGCCAAGCCTATGACACCTGCCCGCCCACCTCCGACCAGGGCTAAGGGAGGTGGCCCTTTCTGCTTCTGGAATGAGGTGGCAGGAGTCTGAAGTCACTCTCTGTCCAAAACCACATCCAGGAGCAGAGAATCGCTCTGCAAGAAGAAATCAGAATCTGTTAGGAAGGGGAATGAGATTCTGGCAGCCCCTAAATGCAAAATAGCTGCTGCCCAGAGATTACTTATTAATAAATGCGAAATAATCACAATATGTCACCATCAGATAAGATTTTTGTTTGTTTGTTTTACTCTTCAGCATTACATATTTTTCCACCTGACGGGGAGCCAGTAATTTGGTGATACATTCTGTTGGGCTTTTTTTTTCTTCCCTCCGTCTCCTCTCACCTCTCCTCTCCCTCCTTCTCCTTGTCTTCGCTCTTTCTCATTCTCCTTTCTTATTCTCCCTCCTTGTCCCCTCCTATCCTTCCTTCTCCGTCCTCTCTTTTCTCTTCCCCTCCGTCCCCTCCTCTTTTCTTTCTCTCTTCTACCCGACTCCTGTCTGGTAAGGTTTCCCAGACAAAGTGAATCTTGAAAGATGCTCAAGAGTCTCTTGTGTCTCTCTGAACCAGAAAGAAAAGACTGTTTGCCTGACACATCAGTATCCTGATCAATGACACCCTCCCTCATTCTACCATACAGACACACATGCACACACATGTGCACACATTCTCATATACATGCATGTGCACATGCATGCACAGATGCACATATACATGTGTGCACGTTCACATGTGCATGCATGTGCACATAGACATACATGCATGCACATACACATACATGCACACACATACATACACACACACATGCACACACACACCCCTAACCCTTGCCTCCTCCTTCCTCTCAAGCAAAGATCCCATTTCCTCACTTCACAGTCATTCTTCACGTCACTGAAATTCACCCAGGTGCAACCTGGATTCTTTGTCTTTTCCCCCCACTTGGCTGGAGGAGGCAGACGAGCATGCAATTGTGGAAATATTTCCACCCGGCTCTTTGGCTGCCCCTGGCCACCTTGACAGGTCATTGACGAGCAACGAAAGGCTCTGTCCAAACTCTACGAGAATTGATGTGCACTCGAAGAACCGTAGTGAATGCTTGGTACAACGACTGCTGGAACAGACCCTCAGCGACTCACCAAGACATCCTTGGCAAGAAGCCACGCATGTGGAGTAAAACAAACACAGCAGAGAGACGTGATGCTGTAGTTCTTAGTGCAAAGTAAACGAGAGCCTGTGGACAAAGACAGACTGGAAAGGCTCTAGCAGAGCAGGTCAGCGGAGAACTGGGAGTGTCAGGGAAAAGTCTCAGGTACCATTTCGACAGCCTAATAGCAGGGGAGGAATTGCCTTCTGCAACAATTCCGAAGGCCGCACTTCTGAAGGGCTGCAGCACCATTAGGAGATGCTGGTTTCAACAACTGCTTGTAATAACGTACTTGGCCGAGATACGTGACGCAAGATATTTTTTCCTATATTTTCTTATGAGAATTTTCAAGCGTACATAAAGTTGAAAGAATTGTTCCTGTGAAAACTCATCTACCCACAAGCTAGATTCTGTCGCCAACATCTCCTTGCTTTAATGCGTACATACCTCCTCTATGCGCTCTTCCATCCGCCCATCGATCCTTCCAGCTTTCAGATGCATTTCAGAGTAAGTGGTACACTTCAGTCCAGGACTTCAGCACGAACCAGAGTTTAGTATTTGTGTATGGTTCCTACAGAAGATATTTTTGACATAAAAAATAAAACAGGGGGCTTGGGGGAGGGAAGGATGTACAGGCAGAGCACAGAGGATTCTTAGGGCAGTAACATTACCCTGGATGATACTGTTGCGGTGGATACGGGTTATCATGCATTTTTCAAACCCATAGAATGTCCAACCACAGGAGTAAACTCTAATGTAAACTCTGGATCTTGGGCGATCGTGGTGTGTAGCAGTTGTGACAAACGTGCCACTTGGGTGCAGAATGTTGACATGTGGGGACAGAGGGAATGTGGAAAATCTCTGTATCTTCTACTCGGTATTTCTGTGCATCTAAATCTTCTCTAAAAAATAAAGTCTATTAAAATTTTTTTAAATAAAATACGCAACCTAGATCTAACAGAGGACTAGCAAACTAGCCTCCCATGGGCTGAATTTAGCTCTCAGATGCATTGGTTTTGCCAGCCCAGTGTGTATTCCCATTCCTCTCATTATCCTTGGGATAACTGGGCCACCTCCTCTCACGGTCCATGTGGTTTGGGAAGAACTGCTCTCTTCTCTTGGCCCTATGACTGGACACATGAGCCACACCTGGCCAGTCAGTGTATTTTTTGTTGGCTATGGAACCCCAGCTCAAATGGGTGAATTTGGTTGCAGCAGGCACTTGACCCAGCTTGGTTCATCGAGTGCCTGCCCCAGGCCTTTTGCTGAAATTCTCTTTTAGCTCAGGTTATTAAGCTGATAGGATAAATCCAGGGATGCTTGTTTCTATTTCTGTTTTATGTTGCAAAAACATGCTCAAGAACGTAGCTAATCAAGGCAAAACAGAGGCCATCGATGGAAACAGCCAGGTACGTTTTTGCTCCTAGATCCAGCCAGGCCTGCAGTCATAGAAACTTCTGTAATTTTCAGTTTTAAGAGCCGATACATTCTTTAAAAAAAAAAGAGCTCGTTTGAGCTTTTCTCTATCAATTTCAATAAAAAGGGTCCTGAGGAAGACGCAGTCACTAGGGAGCTGAGCTGGGATTCAAACCCAGGTCTGGATTCAAGGCCTCGACTATTAACACGTACGCTACAGACACCGCAGTAGGTTCTGCATTGAAGGTTCAAAGAGGAAGGACACTTACCCTGCCCAGGAGGTGATCTGGATCCAGGAAGGGCAGGGCACAGATAACCCCTGAGCGGCAACACAATGCGGCAAGAGGTGTTGCAGACGGAAGGGTATCTATGTCCGGAGGTAGAGCGGGACGTGCAGGTCAGGAAAGGCTTCGAGGATGAGGAGGCTTGAAAAGCAAAGAGAAACCAGGGGGCAAGCTACGCTCCTACAGGTGGTGCGAGGACAGAGTGGCTCGGCCAAGTGGACCTAGGGTGCTCCAAGCCCTGCTTCACCAGCCCTTCCATCCAGAACAATCTCAACCATAATCACTGTGTGTGTGGGTGTGTGGGTGTGTGGGTGTGTGTGGGTGTCTCCCTACCAATCTGTCTCCTGTTCACCTGTCTCCTGTCTGGCTCTCTCCACATAGCTGACTCTCTTCCTCTCCCTCCCTGCATCTCTTTCTCTCCCTCTGTCTCTCTGTCCCTCTCTCTCTCTTTCTCCCCTGCCCCATCCCCACCCTCATGTGTCCGTTCTCCTAACTTCTGGGGCAGCCCGCACCCTCATCAACACACCCTGGCCAAGCCACTGTCATTTCTCACATGTCCAGCTTGACAGCCTGGTAACTTGTCTTCCCACTTCCACCGTTTCCTCCTCTCCTTCTTTCCAGGGAGTTCTCCGCCTCCCTGACACAGCAGATGTTGAAAATGCAGCAACTTGGATGAAACCGGAGGCCGGTACCCTAAGTGAAGTAACTCGGGAACAGAAAATCACGTACTGCACGTTGTCACTTATAAGGGAGCTAAACTGCGGGTACGCATGGCCATACAGAGTGGAGTAACAGACATTGGAGACTCCGAAAGGGAGCAGGGAGGGATGAAAAGTTACCTATTGGGTACGATGTACACTATTCGGGTGATAGGCACACAAAAAGCCCCGACTTCACCACCGCACAATATCCATGTAACAAAAATGCACTCGTAGCCCCTAAATCTATAAAAATAAAATACAAATTAAAAATAGAGAAAATGCAAATCTAATCATGGCACTCCCCTGCTTCAAACCAGGGATAAAGACCAGACACCTCCCCACAGCCTACAAGACCCTGCCCACTCTCTACCTGCATCGAGCTCCCTGAGCCGCCCCCCACACACACTCCCTCGTCTTCCACTTCCTAAAAGAGTTCATCTCAGTCCCACCCCAGGACCTTTGCACTTACTCTTTCCTCTACATGGGCTGCTCGCCTCACCCCCAGCCCCACACCCCTTCACCTAAGTAACCCTTGCTTATCCTTCATATTTCAGTTTAAACATCACTTCCTCCAAGAAGCCTTCCCTGACTGCCAGACCACATAAGATCTCCCTGGTACATGTCCTCTCATTCCTTTAACTTTTTCTTTATAACCCTATCCAAGTTTGTGTGTGTGCACACATGTGTGTATAAATTGATTCATGCTTATCTCTTCCACTTGACTTTAAGATCCAGGAAAGTAGAGACCTCTTCAACTTTTTAAAACAACTATGTACCCAGAACCCAGGGCAGTGGCTAGCACACACACCTCCACTTTGTTACAGGCCCCACCATTCCCTATTGCCTTCCCAACTCTGAGTAAAGTATCCATGGTAATTTATGTTATGTTTGTGTTGCCACTTTTCTTAAAGAATTATTCCTTCAGACGACTGCCTCTATCAAAGGATGGAAAAATAGAATCTAGACCAAGAAGGCCAAGTGTTTCCAGGAAAATGGGAGATGGCATATTTCTTCATGGAAGTGAAGAATGGATGATATTTCTGCCTCACTCATGTTCATTACGTGCATAGACTTCTAGGCACTTGAACTTGCAACTCCTCCCCTAATGTTCTGCATGTATTTCTATTATATTTATTTATTATTAATAGTTCATTTAATATTTATTTCTGGACACCTATGTGGCACTGCTCTTGGCCCTGGGGACACAGTGGATGAAGACCCAGCCTTCACGTCACATAGAGCCCACATTACAATGTATGACAGTTTTTGCTCATGTGCCAGTCCTTCCACTAGACTGAACTCCCCAGCAATTTCCACACAGGTCCTCGGGTCAGACTGCCTTGGACCCAATCCCAGCTGGGTGGTCTTGAGCAAATGACTAAATGTCTCTGAGCCTTGGTTTTCTCACCTGTGAAATGGGGCTAATAATTGTACTTTCCTTCCAGTGTTACTGTGAGGATAAAATAAGTAATACCTGGTTTATTTGTCTCTAAATAAACTTTCAATAAATGTTAACTCTTATTACTCACCTCTGTCCCCTAAGCAGAACAGACTTCATGGGCATGTGACCCATGTAGTCACACAGGGCTCTGTGCTTAGAAGGACTCCATGCTTGGTTCAGTGCTCGGCTGTTGCTGTCTGGAAATGCTTAATAATTTTTGAACAAGGGACCCCTCCTTTTCATTTTGCACTGGGCCTTGCAAATTATGTGGCTGGTCCTGACCAGCACATACTGAGTGTCCAGTAAAAGTCTGTCGAAAGAACGAATAAACGGATGGATTTAGCCAACCACAGTTGTTGGCTTGAGCACACCGTTGTCATACAGAGCCGGTCAAGGGGATCGGGCCTTTGAGCAAAGTTAAATAGATTTTTGTTATTAACTCATTCCTGCCCCTTCCGTGGGACCAAGGACACCCAAAGCCTGACCCAAAACCTTAAAGATCTTTTTATCCAAAGTATCCATTTCCCAGGAAACTTGGACCTTAACAAGCTGCCAAGGTTCCTGATGGAGCCAGCAGAGGACACAGTCCCACGGCCCATTCTCCACAATGGCAGTCTGCGGCATTTCCACCACTTTCCTCCCACTCGCCCTGCTCAGCATCCCTGAAACAAAGATACACCTGTTCTCCTCCATCCCCATTTTACAGATGGGGAAATAAAGGCTCAGACACAATAAGGCCCATGAAGACTCCCCATGAAGCCCAGTTTCTCTGCCCAGCCAAGTTTCTAGTTTCATAAAGGGTCTCTAATTACAGCCACAGAATTCAAACCATTCAAGTCCTTTTTGGAGTGAGTAGTCATACGTGACCATTGCATGCTGAACCTGAAACGGTGACCCCCAACCCCGACAGCATGCCCTGCTCATTCTTTCATTATTTACCGAGAGTCTGCAACACACAGGCACCGTGTGAAACTGGGGGTGTGATCGGGAACAAAACAGACAAGAGGCCCTTCCCTTCTAAGAGGGGACACAGGCAAGAAGCAAATAAATAAACACAATGTGTATGGTCTGCTGTGGGCTAAGTACTATGGAGAAAAATCAAACAGGGGAAGAACAAAGGAAGTGAGTATTTTGGGGTGGGGAGAGCAGATATTTCGATTTTAAATAGGATTGTCAGGGAAAGCCTCCAAGAGAGGAGAACATGTGAGCAAAGAGGAGGAAGAGGATTCCACACAGAGGGAACAGCCAATGCAAAAGCCCTGAGGCCTGATCCATGATTGACAATGCTCAGACTGGGAGAGCTGTGCCAAATCTCAACACTCCCCCCTGCCAATTTCTCATCTCAGTCTAGCCGCCTATAGACAAATCCGGTCTATAGGTTTTTGAACAATTATTTATTGAGCCACTACAATGGCCAGGCACCTTTTTATTTATCAACGAAGTGGTGTTTTTTGCTTTATTTGTGTTTGCAGTAGTCACATTTAAACAATGAGAGAGGTCATGATAAAATGTCAATATCTAATGGGGCTTGAAATCTCAGACCCAGCTTCACCGAGCCCATGTGGCTTTGTAATAATCTGTCCCTTTGGGGACAGGGGAGGTCTGTGCCTCTCTGCTCATCACACACCAGGCAGGACCAGCAGATCCTTGGGCAGTCTGCCTGGCTCCTGGTGCCTGGAGTTTTCCACCCTGCCCTTCCCCCAGTCCCTGCCTGGGGGACCCACTAACAAAGACGGAGACTGGACACATGCCCCTTGCTGGACATGAGGGGCAGGGATCCTCTCCAACTTGGGAGACCGGGAAGAGGCTGGGAAAAGCCAGTTCCTTCTCTCCAGGGTTGGATATTATAGGGGGTGAGGGCCTCTGGGGAATGGAGGGGGATGTCTTAGACTTCTTCGAGCCCAGCACAAGTGCTCCCAGAAATGCCCTGCCCCCCGATTCCTGCGGGATCTTTAACTCTCTCGCACACGCCATCTCGAGCCCAGACTGATCTCTCTCCCTTCCGAATTCCATGGTGGCCCCCAGAACAGCTGCGGTGGGAACCTGCCTACCATGAGGAGAAGGGGGTGCCGATCCACTGCATGGCTCAGATCCCACCTGCCTTACCAATCCCTCCCTTTGCACAGTCTTCGAACACTCCAGGCCACCCCCAGTGACTCCCGCGCGTGCCTGTGAGCGTGGCCTCGTGCACGGTGATGAGGGTGCCTGTGTTCTCACGCATCTAGGTGTGGGGTGGGAGGGCATCCGTGTGCCCCAGTGTGTGTGAGTGCACCCGCGTGACTGGTGTTGTGTGTCTTTGTGTGAGTGTGGGTGAGTGTGTGTCTGAGTGGCCGGCCGCGACATCATTATCCCTGCGGGGAAGGTGGCAGGTGGCCGGCTTCTGTTAGCCAGGCTGCATCCCCTTCAAACGCACTCCTGCTGGGGGGGACAGTCACCGCTGGCAGCCTCCGGAGTCAACACACAGGCGCAGGGACGCTTGAACCCCTCTTTCCGGGCACGCACGCTCAGCCCCCTGGTCCGGGAAGACAGTCCTTTAGCATCCTGGCTGCTCCCACAGCCTCCCCTAACCTCCCCCCTCCGGCCCCAGCCCCGGGGTGGAACCCTCTATCTGGAGACTTGAAGCGCTGGCGAGGGGGAACAGAGGTGGTGGCTGCGAGGAGAGCGGAGAAAGGCGAGCCGAGGGCACGCGGGAGGAGCGAGGAGCCGCTGCGGGAGAAAAGGGTCCCACCCACACCACGCCCCTCGGCCGGGCTGCAGGTGGGGGCCGCCCGCGCCCGCCGCCCTCCCCGGGGTTCCCAGGTCTCACTCCGGCGTCCCCCGAAACTGGAACCCAGAGAGGCGGCTGGGACCCCTCCTTCCCCGCGCCCCCCAACACACACACACGCACGCACGCGCGCGCACACACACACACACACACACACACACACACACACACACAGGCAGCTGCCGATTGGCTGCGGGAGCGGCGGCCCAGCCCCCGGCTCCGAGGCGGGAGCCCAGCGGGTCCGAGGCGGGAGGCGCACACGGGCTCCGGGAGCCCCTCCCGAGTCCGCGAGTTCCCGAGTCCCCGAGTCCCCGCGCCCGGCTCTCCGCGCCCCGCGGGAGGGCTGAGCTGGGCAGGCAGGTGCAGAGCGAGCGGAGGGGACCACGGCCAAGGGTGGAAGCGAGTCCTGCGCGCGGAGAGGCGCTGCTGCTCCAGCTGTCGCCGCCGCCGCCACCGAGCCGGCGTCCAGAGCCGGGCTGGCAGGCCGGGCGCGGAGCGGCGAGGGGAGCGAGGGGCGCGCTCATGGAGCACACGCACGCCCACCTCGTCGCCAACAGCTCGCTGTCCTGGTCCCCCTGCGGCTTGGGCTTCGTGCCCGTGGTCTACTACAGCCTCTTGCTGTGCCTCGGTTTACCAGGTGAGGAACGTGGAGGGTGAGGGAGGGCAGCCAGGGGCCCCAAGGGCCGAGAGACCCTGCCCAGAGCCCCCAGCCCCATCCTCCTTCCCCGCGCGTCCCCTGCGCCCCTCTGAAAAAGTTTACGCCTTAAGGGCAACTGCGGAGATTTCCAGACTGGGGGGAAAGGAAGTTGCTGTGGCCTGGCGGGGCTGCGCGTGTGTGTCATGAGTGTTACGGGCACGGTGTGTGAGTTGGTGTGAGTGTGGATTCGAGTGTGCATGTGTGTGCGTCCGGAGCGGTCGGCGTCCGTGAGGGGTCCGTGAAGGGCTGTGTGTGACTTGACTGCATGTTCTGCCCAGATTTCCTGGAGGCTTCATTTCTCCTTCCCCTGCCACATCCACCCCATTGGGGGGCTCTTCTGCGCATCACTGTCTGAGATGGCATGAAGCCGGTGACCCTGACGCTGGGCATTCTCTTGCTCGGAGGCGCTGCGATAGGACAAGGATGTGCCCTTGCTGCCCACCCCTGAGCAAGAAAGGGGTCTCCCCACTGGCTGAGAAGAGGCGGGGATGGATCTGGGACTGTGCTCCGGCCAGGGCAAGGGTGCATGAGACACACAGGACTGCCTCCGCTGCCAAGGGGGTCACAGTCTCCTTGAAGACATGCCTCCCCCCGGGCTTCGCCTCCAGGTCCACCCACCCTGGGCAGCTCATGGCTGCTGCAGATCTCTGGCTGGTCCCACATCTTAATGTCCTCTCCAAAGTGTGGCTGGGACTTGTGCTGAATTCCTGAAGAGAGCTGAGCTGCTTAGGGGGTGGAGGAGTTGCTTGCCTGGGCCGTGTGTGTGTGTGTGTGTGTGTGTGTGTGTGTGTGTGTGTGTGTGTGTGTGTGTGTGTGTGACAGAGAGAGAGAGAGAGAGAGAGAAAGGTTTTTCTTAGGCTCCAGTATTGGATGCCCCTTCGTCCAAACAGTCTCTGTGGCAGATAGATTCCTAAAGATCACTTGCATGCAGAGAGGAGAGAGAAACAGAAAGGAGCAGAAAGAAAAATCCAATACACAGTCTAAATCATAGCATCATCTACCCCGTCATCTTCTAGTCTGAGAATCTTAGCATCCTGGGATCCCAGGAACTTGGGTGCTGAATTGCTCAGAGCCTTTCAAAACATTCAACTTGGCAGCCAGGGCCCCTGATGAGATCGTTTAAACAAATCCCCCCCACCCACTGCACAATTTGGCAGGCATGAGAAAGCACAAGTTTACTGATGTGTGAGCCTCTCCCCCCCCAGCCAGTGATGAGGCTTTTATTCCTAACCAATCGCTCCGGCTGCCCTCGGAGAGCAGCTTAGCTCAGCCTCCGATTCGCCCTGCTGGGGTGGTAGCACGTGTCCTGTAATTACCTCGAGCTGAGATTGATTTCAATCCAGGTTCTACCTCCCCCATCGGCCCTCCTGAGCCTGTCCCCAGAGCACTCTTTTGGGAAATGAGTTTTTGAAAAGGTTGGTTATTGGTAATGCTTGCTGAACCGGAAAAGCAGCAGGCTCTCTCCCCCTCCACCCTCCCATTAGAAATGTTCCTGTCCCCGTCCCGCCCTTCCATCTCCTCTACTGATGGAGATGGCCATTCACTTACCCTCCCAGGCTTTTCTGATGAAAACCCTTTAAGGGTCAGAGACATGAAGACACAGGAAGGCTGACCCTGCAAGAGTCCAAAGCAGGGACCTGAGGATGGGGAGCACCAGAAAGCTCAGACCTTCAAAGACCTCAAGGTGGAAGTCAAGGTACTTTAGACCTTCCCAGCCTAACTCCTGTGCCAGCTCCAGCCTTCCTGACTCACAGCACTAGCAGCTACTGTATGCCAGGCACTGCACTAGGCACATGCTTAACCCAAGGGCTCGAGACTTAAAAGAGTGAAGTTAAGATTAGAGCTTGGCAGGTGTCGATGTGTTCATACACTCGGCGAACAGTTGTGACCACTATAGTGTGCCAAGTGTTGAGGAAGTAACCAAGGGGCTCCAAGACTCCTAAGGTGCAGTCCCTGGGTCCAAGGAGCTCACAAAAGGAAGCTTTTGATTCCAGAGGCAGCAAATGGATGCAGAAGGACCAAGCAACATAGAGAAGAATGACTAGGGAGACCAGGCTTGTCCAAAAGTCAAATCCCCAAGTCATCGTCTTAGAGCCATAAGGGGAGGCAAGTATGTCCTGGCAACTAAGAACAAGTGTTAATCCAGCTCTGCTGGTTGTGGGCCTTTCGAGTCTCTGTGCCTCAGTTTCTACATCTTGTAAAATGGGCATTAGGAGAGTGGTTATCTCCCAGGAACGATGTTGCTTGAGATGATGGTGCAAGTTAGTCACTCAGCTTGGTGACTGCCACTCATGGATCGAAGCTGTGCTGCTGCAGTTGTGGCTACCACAACACTGATTGAGTTGTAAGGCGGGTGTGGCTCAGCCCCCGCCCGCCCCACAGTGAGCCAAAGGAGGGCCTGAGAGGTGCACAGAGGAAAGCACTTAGCTCAGCGTGTGATTCCTTTTGCCGAGCTCACCACAACAGTCCCCACCCTGTCACCCCCACCCCCCGCCACCAGCAATTAGCAAACCCTCATTACCTTCCCACTGACTGGGAGCACAGCTAGGCTGGGTGTGAAGTAACAGACCGCAGGCCTTGCTAATATTGTTGAAAACTGAGATTTTAATTGAATCACTGTTCCTGGCAGTGGACTCACCCCAAGTTTTCCATCCTTGCAGTAGTGGTTGGAGACATAGGTGGGAACCAAGGGATGGATGGCGAGTGTTTGGCAATGGGGGGGTTAGTAATCAGGGGAGAGTGGCGGGTGTCTCTGACTGCCTTCACTTTCTAGGCTGGGAAGACGAGCTTGGGGAAAGGCATGTGGTCCAATCCCCTGCTTTTAGGAATTGCCCCAGTCTAATTTAACTGGTCTGATGTGGGATCCAAGGAATTCTAATGTGAAGGATGGGTAGAGAACTCCGCCACTTAAGAATCCTTCACCTCCCTGCACCACAATTTTCCCCATCTGTAAAATGGGGGTAACAGTAGAACCTATTTACCCCACACAGTAGTGTATATGTAGTAAGATAGTCTATGCAAACATGGCCTAGTGCAGAGCCTGGTCTGAGGAAAATACTTATGACTCAGTGCCTTCTCCACACCAGATCTTCGTCACCTATATTATTGCACTTATTCACTGCCACACCCCTGTGACCGAGACACAGCTCTGAACTCGTTTTACAGATGGGCAAACTGAGATTCAGAGAAGTAGAGTATCTCGTCTGCACTCACACAGTCAAACCGACATGCAGACACACCTGCCCTTGTCATTGCGTTACGTCACCTTCAGGACCGCCAGGAAGTTGCTTTAACTACCCTTGGTCCTTTGCGCTACGTGCTCAGTGGAGAAAATTGGTGTCCCAGCTGTTCCTAAAACTCCATCTCTTTCCCTCTCTCCTCCTCTTTTTTAAGTAAGCAAGATGTTTCTCAGTTCTGGAGACACACAAAATAAGTCAGCAGAGCCAACAAGGAAGGGTTAGGGGACACAGACTGGGCTAGCTGAGACAAGATATGCAAAAGAGAAGGCAGCGTAGGAGGAAAAGACGAACTTGAACCCCTGGGGGAAGACAGTGAGCGGAAGGATGGGTGAGCCCGCCTGATAAGGAAGGAACAGCGTGAAATTAAACTGAGATTGGAGAGGATTTTTTAAATTTTACCTTCTAAAAGGTGCCACGGATGTTAAGAGAGACAAGGTGAGGATGGAGATGATAGCTTGAAACTGCACGCCACCCAGCAGAAGGGAGCGTGTCTACAACTGCCAAATGAGGATGATAATATCTGCCTCTGAGGGTTAGCAGGAGATGATGAAGGCTGGCAGGTAGTCAGTAAGCCTGATGCATGGTACCGTGGTTGTTAACTAGAGGTAGGAAACTCGTAGCCTAAAGGCTGAATTGAGCCTTGCGTATGTATTTTTTTTAGCCTGAAAACATCTTTAAGTGGAGAAAATGTAGTAAATAGGTTAAGAATACAAATTCTGGAGCTAGATCTCTAGGATTCGAGTCCTGGCTTTGCTGCTCAAAGCTGTGTGACCTTAAGCAAGTACCTTTAACCACTCCATGCCTCGGTTTCCCCATCTGTAAAGTGGGGGTGATGATAATTATAGTCCACACTTCACGGGGTTGCTGTGAAGATTAAGTGGGTTAAGTACTGAATACAAAGCCTGGCACACAGAAATCACCCAGTAAGTTATGTTTTCATCATTTAAAGATTAGGAGAAATTCCAAACTCATTTTATGACACCAGCTTTACTCCAGTATGAAAACCAGACAAAGACAAGAAAACAAAACTATAGCCCAATATTCCTCATAAACATAGACACAAAAATCCTCAACAAAATGTTAGCAAATCTAATCCAGCAATATATAAGAAGGACAATACAGCAAGGCCAACTTGGGTTTATCCCAGAAATGCAAAACTGGTTCAACAGTTGAAAATCATTCCACATCATCCACCTTATTAATGAACTAAAAAAGAAAACCCATATGATCCATCTCAATAGATGCAGAAAAAGCGTTTGACAAAATTCAATATGCATTCATGATTAAAAAAAAAAAATCATCAAACTCAGAACAGAAAGAGAACTTCTTTAACCTGATAAGTGATTATCTATAAATAACCTACAGCTTGTAGCACATTTTATGATGAAAGGCTGAATGCTTTTCCCATAAGCTCTGGAACAAGAATGACTGCTTTCACTGCTCCTATTCAATATCATACTAGAAGTCCTGGCCAGTGCAATAGGGCAAGAAAAAGAAATAAAAGGTATACAGAAAAGAAGAAACTAAGTTGTTTCCATTCATGATGCTAAATGGACTTCATAGAAAATCACAGACTCCACCCAAAAAAGCTTCTAACAAACTAGTAAGTTAGTTCAGCATGTTTGCAGGATACGTGATTAATGTGTAAAAACTTACTGTGTTTTTATATATTGGAAAAAAATCTTTTAAATAGATTTCCAAGTTCTCTTGAAAAACTAGAAGAACTGACATTAGGCTTATATTCCTAGAAGACAGAAATTTTCAGGAGCTAAAGAATTGCTGCTTTCTTTTCTTTTCTTTTCTTTTTTTTGTCATTCAATAGATAATAACATTTGTATGGTTCAAAAACCTAAAAAATATAAAAAGGCACATATTGAAAAGTCTCCTTTCCATTACCCTCCGCTGTTCACCAATTCTCAAATCCGCCACAGCCACCACACAGGAAACCACTGGTACTCATGTCTTAGTTTCTTACGTCTTCTTTCAGGGTATCTTAGCGCACACACAAGCAATTATGAATTGAGGATTTCAACTCTCCCTTTTCTTATTCTCCCCGAAATGAGCACATTATACACACTGTCCTACATTTTCTCTTTTTCATGTAATATATAAATCATCTATAAAATGTATATGAAGCTTTATTATTCTTCTATGAAACTGCATAGTATTCCATCGTATACTTGTACCATGAGTTATTTAGTGGTTGTCCCTTTCAAAAGCATACATGCACTCCAATCCTAAAGGGACCCTGCATGGAGCACCTAATTCACCTCTGTAAACTGTCTGGCCCATCCTTAGGCACATTTGATCATAGGACTCCAGTTACAGTGGGGGACAAAGAACACTGCATCATAAGTCCTGGATCCCAGGCTTGCTCCAGCAATAACTCACCATGTAACCTTGGATGAGTCATTCTTTATGGGTCTGTCTGTCAAAGGCCCAAGACAGTCAGACTCTGCCTGTGTAGTTCTAGTTGCAGGCACAGCCCACAGATGGGACATGAGTACAGACCAAGGACATAGCTATGGTGGAGGCTGCCTGGGCCAGGTTTGGGCTGGAGTCCAGAACAGCATTTTTGTAGTCTTGGCCTCTGCACGCTTTCTGTAATGATCATGTCAGCTCTGCTTTGTGAGGTTGAGTGTAAAATATATTGTGTTGGAACTGGATATGTATTTGAATCCTGTATCTTACCTGTGTTTGCTGTGTGATCTCAGGTATAGTACTTCACCTCTCTGAGCCCCAGTTTTCTCATTTATAAGAAAGTGGGTGGCCAAGTTCAGCAGTTAAGCAAGTAGTCACTGATGTCAAACTGGCTAGGTTTGAATCCTGGCTCCCCTATCTGTTAGACTGTGATGTTGGGCAAATTTCTCACCCTCTCTGAGCCTCAACCTCCTTAGCCATGAGGTAAGATAATAACAATACCTCTCTCATAGGGTTGTAAAGATACTTAGCACCATTCTTGATACATGTCTGCTCTCACATATAGCAATAGTTTAATAAATGTTGTTAACCTTCCGTGCCCTGCATTGTGGCTGTGGCAGTAAGAAATGAAAGATGGAAAGGCTTCTCACAGCCCCTCACACATTGTGGGAGCTCAAAAAGTAGTAACTCACATTGCTTTATTGTGTCACATGTCCACGTGTTCCAGTGTTGTAAGTGCCCTGTAAGCCACACATCGCTCTCTGCAAAGGTCTTTTCCATGAATGCACAATTCCACTTAGAGTGGAAATGAAACCCCATGCCCTGGCACACTAGGACAGAATGATCCAATGGATTAAGCAATCAATTCCATCATAAGCCTGGGGAATTTATCCACCTAAAAGAGTTGTCTGTGCTTCAGTAAAACTCCCAGAAATAATGTCAGTGCAGAACATGAAATGGCCTTCAGCTAAAGCTGGCAAGCAGAGGCCAACAAGTACCTCCAGCAATGTTGTCATGGGTGCTACGGCCAGGACCATGCACAGAAAGGGTCCTGCCTCTGAACTTCCAGGTGGTTCCGAAACATGTAGGCGAACACATGCCAGCCCTGCTGATGGCCCCATGAAATGCTTGTGACCAGGCATCTTGAATTCAAATGCCAGCGAAGGGCAGTCAGATAATATAAATGAACAAAGTGATCCACTTTTAAGAAATGCTTCACTTACCCAAAGAATCGTGCTTCCCTGCTGTTTTTCTGAAAGCATGTGGCTCTCTTGGTTTCTCTCATTTTTCCTGGGTGATAGAGACATATGCACAAAAAAAAAAAAAAAAAAGCACAAACTTTGCACATTCCTCTTACTAATTGCTAACACTATCTAGCTGAGATCCCCAACCCCTGGGCCATGGACTGGAACCGGTCTGTGACTGTTAAGAACTGGGCCGCACAGCAGGAGATGAGTAGCAGGTGGGCCAGTGAAGCTTCCTCTGTCTTTACGGCCACTCCCCATCACTCGTGTCACCACCTGAGGTCTCGCTGTCAGATCAGTGGCAGCATTAGCTGCAGGAAAACAAGCTCAGGGCCCACTGATTCTGCATTACAGCGAGTTGCATAATTATTTCATTATATATTAGAATGTAATAATAATAGAAATAAAGTGCGCCATAAATGTGATGTGCTTGTATCATCCTGAAAGCCTCCCACTCCTGCCCCAATCCATGGAAAAATTGTCTTCCATGAAACTGGTCCCTGGTGCCCAAAAGATTGGGGACCGCTGCTCTATAGCACTTACTGTATGCTAGGGATTTTTCAAAGCACTTCACATGTGCTAACTCATTTAATTCTCATGGAAGTTCTTGGAGGCATGTATATGTTATGCCCATTTCTCAGATGAGAATTTTGAGACACTTACCCAGAGCGCACAGGTAGGGGATGACAGAACATTATGTGGTACTGCCCCCAGACTTTCTTATGAGAACACAGCGGCACACACTTCTCAATGACAGCTGACACTCAGGCCAGGTCCCCAGGTGAGGGTGACTCCAACAGGAGGATAGGGACTGAGGGAACTGGAAGTGCCGCTGCCACTCAGCTTTCCAGATGATGGCTCAGTGTTTCCCAATTGTTCAAAAAAATCTAGAAATCCGGATGTTTCTATGTGAAATATCCAGTGTTTCAATGTTGGCAACTAATTCAAACATTTTAAAAACATCGTGTGAGCCAGCGCGTTGAGAGCCAAACCAAACATATC
Organism: Indri indri; assembly: GCA_004363605.1. Taxonomy (NCBI): domain Eukaryota; kingdom Metazoa; phylum Chordata; class Mammalia; order Primates; family Indriidae; genus Indri; species Indri indri. Next base: position 56,299 of record RJWJ010000529.1, read on the forward strand.
TGCAGGCTTGATACGGCCCCTGCCCCCCCGGGCTGCCAATTCACAAACTCGGGGCTGGGGAGAGCTGTTGGATGCACTGAGAAGCGCCAGTAGGGTCATGGCAGGTGGAAAATAACAAGAATCTAGAGGGAGGAGTGAGAGAAAATAGGAATGGAGACCCAGAGAAATATATGGCTAACTAGGAAAAGCGAGCCAACTCAGGAAAGCAGGATTTGGCATACGCTGGAAGACAAAGCTCCAAGAAATACCACAAATTGCATGTTAACAATGTCTTGGAATACAAATCTACCTTTTTTGGGAACAGGAAGAGTCCTGCCAGCATGGTAGATTAGGATGTGGGTTCTGTGGTCCCCAAACCTGGATATAAATTTCAGTCTCATGGCTTCCTATTGGTGGGGCTCTGGCAAGTTGCTTTGCCCTCTCTGAGCCTCAGTGTTCCTGTCTGCAGAATGGGTATACCAGTGCCCACTTACAGGGTTTATGGTGTGGATGAAATGAGTTTATTCAGGGCCACCCAGGGCACAGTGCCTGGTACTCCACGGCTGAGCTGTATAATTATTTCATTATATATTATAAGTGTAATACATAATGCCATATCTTTGATGAGTGCAAACATCCCTAGCTTATAAAATGAACATAGTGATCTGGAATCTGAGAACAAAGGAAACTGAGAACTTTCTGAAAGTTGCAGAGCTTGAGATGGCAGAGTCTTAACCAGAACTTCATTTTCCCAACTCTTACTTAGATCGCTTTTCACGAAACCACACTGCCAGTGGCCTCTTAAGAGGAAGCAAGTGACAAGAGTAAAGGAGAAAGAAGCTGAGAAATTTTAGAGCTCAGAGTGACCACCTAGATTTTTCTTGGTTTGTTTCGTTGGTATATAGAGTTATTTTAGGTGGTACAAGTCTGTGGCATTAAATCCCTTTTCAGTTTTCTTAATCCTTCTGAATCCATCAAAGGGAAAGTCTCGGCTTGGAGCTAGTGCATCTTTAACACCTTTTAAATATGGGCTAAATCTCACTTTTTAAGAGACACAGAGCAGGCTCTTGGCACAGACCTTGGCAGGCAGCAGTGTCTTGTATTGTCGTTGTATTTATGTTTAAGGCTACCCTCCGGCTTGTGATCTGGGATTGCTGTGTGTCTGTGCTGTCCAATATAATGAACGCTAGCCACGTGTGGCTTTGAGCATTTGACGTTTGATTAGTGCAGCTGAGGAACTAAATTTGTAATTTCATTTTATTTCAATTAATATACAATTAAAATGTGATACTCAATTTGGTTGTTAGAAAATAACTGTATACTTGGAACAACCTGGGTATGTGAATCTACTCCTTCAACTGTTCATTTCATGACATCGAAATAGAGGTCAGGGACTTCCAAGGAAAACTTAGCATCCATGGAGAGAGGTGCTGAAGTGGAAAATACACACCAGAATTTGAAGATTTAGCACAGAAAAAAAGTAAAATATCTCCTTCATAATTTAAACTGATTACATTGTGGATATATGTAGTTAAATTAAAAATATTGTTAAAATTAATTTCTCCTGTTCCTTTTTACTTTTTTAATGTGGCTGCTGGGAAAATGTTAATGGCATGTGTGGCTCACGTGACATTTACATTGGATGGCACTAGTATAAAAAGTATGAAGTTAAGAAAAAAGGCAAATCACTTTCAAACAAAATGCTAAATAAACAGTAGTACAGGTGACACAAGAATACAGCCAAATCACAAAGTTAGTGGGTGTCTTAGTCGGTTTGGGCTGCTATCACAAAGTGCTGTAGACTGGGTGGCTTATAAACAACAGAAATTTATTTCTCACAGTTCTGGAGACTGGAAGTCCAAGGTCAGGGTGCCAGTGGGTTAAGTTCTGGGCTGTCTTCAAGGTTGCAGATGGCCAACTTCTTGATGTATCCTCACAAGGGTAAAGAGGGCAAGAGAGCTCTCTGGGGTCCCTTTTATAAGGGCACTAATCCCATTCATGAGGGCTCCATCCTCATGACCTCTCAAAAGCCCCTAATACCATCACCTTGGGAGTTAGGACTTCAGCATGTGAATTTAGAGGGACACAAACATTCAGCCCATTGCGAGCGGGCCAATCACTAACATCTGGGAACACTGATCTAATACAATGCCTTTGATGGAAAAAACTGAGGCTGAGAGGGAAAGGAAGCTCCCCAAGAGTACACAGCTAATTAGAGGCAGGGCTCAGCCTTGGCCCCAAGGGTCTTCCAGGTCCCAAATCCAGTGTGCTTTGGCTGCCATGGCGGCAGGAATAACCTTCCCACCTCCACCTCCACCAAGGGGAATGTGAAGAAGGTAGAGTGTGGGTGTGGGGAGGGGGTGGCTACCTTGCATCCCAGAGGGATTTAAAGAGAGGGAACTTCTGAATGGATGACCCAGGGTCTTCGCCTTTCTATAAAGTAGAAGCAGAATGGTTTGGGCTTCTCTTAAGTGAAGGCCATGACCCACTGAGCTACATTAAGAGGAAGCTTGGACTTTTACCCCCAAATGTGTTTTTATTTTGTACCATGGCAAGGAGGGATGACAAGAGGATCCAGACAGCACAATGGATCTGCACTGCTTGATTCATTTATCCATGCATCCCTCCCTCCCTCCCTCCATCCCTCCCTCCCTTCCTCCCTCCCTCCCTCCATCCCTCCCTCCATCTTTCCATCCCTCCCTCCCTCCTTCCATCCCTCCCTCCATCCATCCCTCCATCCATCCATCATGGTCCTGCATTGCCAGCTACCAGGCACTGTGCTAGGCACGTGGCGAGCCACAAAAGACCTGTTCCCTACCGTTGTGGCATTTACACACACACACACACACACACACACATATTCACACACAGGGAAGACCATCATGACCAGAAACCCAAATAAATATAAAAGTTTAACTGTGAAAAGGTATGAGAGAACTATATTGCTGTGATAGCTTATCACTGGGGAACTTGACCCAGAGAGAGAGGTTCCCCTCAGGAAGGAACCATGGAAATCCGAAGGACAAGGAAGGGAAGGATGGAGGGAGAGGGCAAGAGGAGCAGGCTGTGCCTTGACCCTGAGGCAGGAGGGGACTGGTGCACACACGTGTGGGACAGAAAGGAGGCCAGAGAGACTGGAGTGACCAAAGTGGGGACAGGGGTAGGAGGCAGGTGCGAGGTGCGAGCGGAGTAAAAGCAGGTAAAGTGACTCCCGAGCTGGGACACCACGTCCTGCAGGGCGTGAGCTGATGTATCCACCAGCGACTCCTTTCCTCCCCCCGCTGGTTTGCCAGGACGTTTGGCAGTTGGTAGAGCCGGGGGAATTGCTTTTCTGACACAGACATTTCTTGTCATTTTCAGCTAAGTGCAAGGCAAGCTATCAACCACGTCGTTTCAACCGAGGGCCTCTACGCAGACGCACGCACAGACACACACACACACAGGTTTGCACACACGGAGATGCAGACACACGTAGACACATACGCAGACACGTGCGCACACACAGCTGTGCACAAACATGCGCGCGCGCGCACACACCACAGCCAAAGGCGCGGAATGGCCAGGGGTTCTGTCCCAGCGGCAGCCCTTTGCTTTCAGCATTCCCGGCCTCAACACCACGGTTCAGCTCCGCAGAGCTGCTGATGAGAACCGCTGCTGCCTCTTGAAAGCAAAGCAGCGGCTTCCCTGGGACGTGGTGGAGTGGAGCGATGACTGGAGAGGGCTTCGACTCAGGCAGTGCCGTGAGGAGGGCGGGGGTGGCCCCCTTGTAGGAGGCATGGGGCCCACTCTGCCCCTCACAGAATGTGGCCCTGCACTGTGACCACCCTCCACACCCAGGACCCTCTCAGAACACCCCTTCTCCCCAGCAGGGGGCATCGTGGAGGTAACGCTGGTCCAGGAATTAGGCGTCCCTGGGTTCCAGCCTCAGCACTGCAACTTTGCTAGATGGGAGCAGGTGATTTTCCCTTCTCTGAGGCTCGGTTTCCCCATCTGGGAATGGGGGTGATCATATCAACTTTGTTCCCTTAGCACATCTGTGTGGAGCCCCTTCCTGTGCCAGATGCTCTCCTAGGCAGTGGGAGAAAAGCAAAGAATACAGGGGTCCCCGCACAGGTGTACGTTCTGCCAGGGAGACAGGCGGCAAGCGAGGGAACCAAGGCACAGGCAGAACCACCTTAGAGCTGACAGGTGCTGCGCAGATCACACAGGGCGAGGTGACGGGGAGCTGCCTGGGGAAGGGGGTCGGGAAAGAGCACTGCAAAGAGGGGATGTTTGAGCTGAGACCTGAGTCCTGAGAAGGAGCCGGGCAAGGGGAGCGCAGGGGGAGGCGCGTGCCAGGCAGAGCGCAGTGAGTGGGCGGGGAGGGCAGGAGAAGAGGCAGCGGAGGTGGCAGGGCTGAGCCGTGCAGCTCACGGAAGGGGGTGGAGACTTGACTCCGAGAGCCGCAAGAAGACCCGGGAGCCCTTGAAGAGTGGACACGATCTAATCTGAGTTTTTCAAAGGTCCCTCTGGTTGCTGTGGAAAGAGTAGACGGGCGGTGGTGAGAGGGAGCAGCAGAGAGAGGGAGGTGGCAGTTGCCGCAGGAAGGCTCTCGTGGGCACTGCGCACAGAGAGGGATATCGGAGCCGGCTGCCCAGCACACAGCCGGGCACACAGTGGGAGCACAGGGTCAGGGTCGTGTTCGGGGCCAGCCTCTCACATCCTCCCCCACCCCAGCCACCTCCAGCTTCAGTCTCCACGTCAAACACAGACGACCCAGGGAAGTGAGCAAGGTGAGGATGTCCTCAGACACCCAGAGAGCCTGTGCCCGGCTCTTGGAAGCTGCAGCGAAGCCCCCACGGCACAGCGGAGAGCCATCATCTCAGTCGTGGCAGTGGGCGAGCCCTGGTAATGACCCAGCTGTCAGTGGTGAGAATCCCAAACAGAGAGCAAACAAGTGTAGGGCTGGGCTGCCGTCCGACAGAGGCGAACGAGAAAGGAAAGGTCACCTTCGGCACTGTCATTTAACAAATGAACGGGATGGAGTTCTAGCTGGCCTGATGGAGGGACATTGTCACCATGACTGCATTCGGAACTGATGACACAGAGTCCGCAGGGGGGAGGGAGCAATGCCCCCAAGACTGGTGGAGACTCCAAGGACATCTTGGAAATGGGCAGAGAGAGCTCACAGAAGAGGGAAGGAAAGGCTCGTTGCTTCTGGATCTCCTCACAATAGACCTTCTGGCCACAGGAGGATGACTCCGGGAAATAAGAAGAATTTTTTTTTTTTAAATTCCTCTCAGCACTAAATACTTCCCTCAAAATGTTGGTCCGATGCATGCCAGTTAACGTCCTTCTCAACCACCCTCATTTCTTTTCCTGAAGAGGTCTGACCTAGGGGTCACAGCCAGCCCACAGCCAGCTAGAAACAGACCTTTCCAAATATGGGTGTAGCCTATTTAAGGCTTCCTTAAAAACCAGCACTTTCCCTTAAGTAACATTCAGAGGCAAACTCATAAAAATCCAAATTTCTCATAGTTCTTAAGAAATTTTGAAGTCTGGTAAATGTGGGCCCTCCTCGACTGTTACCGAGAGCCTAGAGCCAAGTACCCACAGCCTCCCTTAGGAGGGGCTTGTGCTATCCACTTCACCACAGTCTCCACCTCTCCCTATTGCCTCCCCCAACACAAAGATTCTTTTTATATCTGACTGGTTTCTCTGACTTATGTTCCCTGTCTTGCCCCTGTAGGAATTTGAGTTTGCTGCTTTAATGCTTTTGTCCAATTTGACTATGTATATCACCCCCCACACACATACACTCACACATCCATTTATATCATCACACTATTATTATACACTTTTGGCCTTATCTCCTCTCCAACCATTCTAGAAGCCTTTCCTGCAAAAAAGGAAGTCTGCAAGACCTGGATTTGAAATTCTAACTGGAATTTCTAGCTGTATAGAGTTAACTTCTGTGAACTTCTACATCCATATCTGTAGAATGAGGGCAATTGCCCATCTTATTGAGGGGAATACATAAGATAATGTACACAAAATGCCTGGCACATAGTAGATGCTTAACCAGTAGAAGAGTTTCTTTTTTTAAGATGGACAAGGATTTCCTATTAGATCCCCACCTGGGCTCTTCGGACTGCATCATTTAGGACCAGTTTCCATATAATGAGGCCCTACTTTGTGCCAAGAATTACAGGGGATAACGATGAAATGAAAGACAAAGATGAGCATAAAATGGTCCCTGCCCTTAAAGAACTCATGCTCTAGTTAGGTAGAAAGGCAAATCAATAATCATAGTAAAATGGGGCAAGTTCTAAAATGGGGTGAGAGGTGAGGCATTTAAATTCCTGTGGGGATTCCTGTGCCTGAGAACATTGAAAAGGTGCCGAGTTAGACAATGAGCCTTTGACAGTGGGAATGGGTCCAAGTCAGCTCTTGACTCCAGTGTCTCCAGTGGGCCTTGGCACATGGTAATGGGCTTGGTAAGTATTGGATGGATGGATGGGTGAATGGATGGGTGGATGGATGGATGGATGGATGTTGGGTGGATGTTGGATGGATGGATGGGTGGATATTGGATGGATGGATGGATGGATGGATGGATGGATGGATGTTGGAGGGATGGATGGATGGGTGTATGTTGGATGGATGTTGGATGGATATTGGATGGATGTTGGATGGATATTTGATGGATGTTGGATGGATAGATGGATGGGTGGATGTTGGATGGATGTTGGATGGATGGATGGATGGATAGATGGATGGGTCGATGGATGGATGGATGTTGGATGGATGGGGGAATGGCGGGTGAATGGATGAATGGATGGATGGATGAGTGTCTTCTTAATCCCATCAATGTAATCTTCATACTAGCCTAAAAGAATACTAAAAACAACATCTTGATCTTAACTATCCTCATTATTATCATCATCACCACTACCATTTATTGAGTACTTACTCTGAGCCAAGCACTAGAACAAGCATTTGCTCCATATGGCCTCATTTAGTCTTTACAGCAGTGCCTGTGAGGTTGGTTCTTCTCTCATGCCCATTTGGGGAAACCGAGGCTCTGAAAAGCAAAGTGGCTTGCCCAAGATAATCCAGCTAGTGAGCAGCAGAGCTGAGATGTGACAAGCTTGCTCATCACTGCTTGTGTTCTGCGCTGGGCCTACTGCAGACATTGGTATTCAGGGCACAGGACAAGATAAATGCTGCGTCTACAGACCTCTGTCTTGGTTCATCCTCCCAGCCTGGTCTTTGCAGGCGTTTTGAGGAACTGTGTCTTCCTTCCTGATTGAGTGCTCTTCTGGCCATGTCCCCATTGCCCTCTCCCCAAGCAGATGTTTTAATTACTTGAAATTATTTTTAAGCAAGGACAGTTAGGCAAATTTCCTCTCCACCCTACACCTAACCTACAAAATGGAAATTGAGTTGCCTCTTTCTTAAAGTAGCATATTGTCATGAAACAATTCCCCTCAAAGTATCTCTCCTCTTCCCTCCCAAGGTTTCCTTTATCAACCATAGGGACTCAATTTCTGTCAGGTACTGAGAATTCCAAATCCAGTTCATGTAGTGAATGTTTATTGACCACCTATTATGTGCCCTACTCTGTTCCTCACACTTAAAAAGAGTCATCAATAATAACCACTAATGTTTACATAGTGCAGACCAATATACAAAGTGAATTAAAATTTACAAAGACCTCATCCATTAAGATGCTGAAGCTCAAAGGAGGTAAGTAGCTTTCCCAAGATACTACTAGTAGGCAGGGCTGAAAACTGAATTTACATTCCTGGACCTCAGACCTTGGGCTCATCATTCTACTACACGTGGAAAGCTGTCAAAGGCATGAGTGACCTCCAAAGTGGAGGCACCCTTCCCTCTAAATCCTGCGAGGACTTTCCACGGTTCATTCATTTGTGCATTGTGTGCTAGCTACTGTGGGGCCACAAAGACAAATAATCTGGGTTCCTACCCTTGGGGTCTCAGTCTCGTTGGAAAGATGAGGAAGGAAACTACATTACAGTGAAGATTGATACTTGATGTGCACAAAGGAAGCCTGGTGTACCATGGAACAAAGAGGAAGGTACCAGCCCGGGGAGTGGGGCAGGGCTGGGGGTGGGGTTATTGGGAAGGGCAGACTTTTTGACCCTGCTGTCTGGAACTCACCTTCCTCCATTCTGAGACGTGATATGCAACATGTGTCCTGACCACACATCCATTTCTTCACCGTGCACGTCGCACCAGAACCATTGCTAAGAACCAGAGGAGAGAAAAGATGAGTGAACTTTGCCCTTGCTCTCAAGACATGCAATGTCCAGTGGGTGAAACAAGTAAATTGAAAAATTATTAGGTTGTGCAATATGAAATTGTCAGTATTTGGCCACTTTTAACCTTTTAAAATGTCCATTGTACGGGATTCAACCTATTACCAAATAGGGTAATGATTTGTTGTTTTGAGGAAGAGTTCAGAAGGATATCATAGCCCCAAACCAGAGGCCAAATACTGCATCCATGCCTCTCCCCCACACATCACCCCACATAGCAGGACCGTGGCTAGACCTTGGATAGTAAGGTTGCTGAAGCCTTGAGGGTAGAAACGACATTAAAAGTTATTTACCATAATTATAACTAACATTATTGAGCGCCTGCTACATGTGGGGCCCTGTTTTAAGCACTCTACCTGAATGAATTAATTTAATCCTTCTAACCCTATGAAGTAAGTACTATTACTGCCCCCATTCTACAGATGAGGAAACTGAGGCACATGGCAAGTTATTAAGTGGCTCAGAGCCAGGCTTCAGACACAGGCACCAGGTGCTAGAGCCTGTGCTCCCATCTGCTGGACTGCAGTGAGAGGTAGAGATTTTAATAGTGCTTTCGAGCAGGACAGGTCTTTGGTTCCAAGATCACCCAAAAGGGTATTGTCATTAAAGCTCTGATTTTCCTCTTCTGAAATGGAGATAAAGAGCTGAGACACCCACCTTTGGGGAACAGATCTGTAAAGACTGTCCATGTTGGAGACAGAGCTATAACTCTACAAACCAGGTAGAAAACGTCTTCTCTGAGAGGGGGATGAATTGATGATGAGGGTGGCATGTAATTCCCCCATCAGGAATTAGGATTCGAGCCCTATTTTTTAACACTGGAAAGAGCCAGAAACTGACCAGACGTTCTTGTATGAGACTTTGGACACAAGCAGAGCTATTTGGGGACACAAGAGACAAAGCGCAGTCCAATGTTGGAAAGGAGGCTATTCTCCCCACCTCTGCTCAATTGTAGCCTGCCTTGCAGGTGGGCAATTAGGATGTTGCAAATGGGAATCTTCTTCCCATTCCATTTTCTAACCAGCCATTGCTGATACCTTTGGGCTTCGGCCCTCTTGATAACTCTCTCGCTGGCTCTAATAACCTTTCAGTTAATTCCCTTTGGTTTTCTAAGTATGTGATTATATTATCTGCAAAAATAATAATAATAATAACAATAACAATTGTGCCTTCTCAAATAGCTACACCTCTTATTTTAGTGTCCTACTAAAAATGTGACTTTGGCTAACCTGCAGGTTTGGATTCTTTACTAGCATTTGGCATTAGTTAAATTAGTTTTACCAATAGCATTTTATTAGAATGAGGGAAATGGATTGAGTCTTTGAGCACAGACAGAATGGCTTCAGGAACAGAGGAACCTAAGCAGAGCTCAGAAGTCCCTGCAGTCACTTAGGGGTAAAATGATGACATCTAGACTCAGATGCTGCATCAAACAAATATTTGTCGTGTGCCTACTCGTTTAGTGGCCGTAAACAAGACAGACACACACTTGCCCTCCCAAAGCGCCCAGTGTCAGGATGACCAAGGAAAGAGACGAGACACTGCATCTAAGAGGTATTTTGATACAGAATTCACTAGATGTGGTCTTACAGGCAGGAAACAAAATGTTACTCCAGCTCTCAAAACCTGGCTGTGTAATTGATAATGATCAGGAAATTGTCTGGATTTTTATTAGCTTCTGAAATCTATTACAATATATTCATCTGAAAAAAAAAGGAGATGAGAGCAATGAAATTAGAATTCTTCATTTACGAATGCTTTTGACAAATTGAATTCAAGAGAAATTAGCAGATATTTTAATTTTCTGCTGTCGCGCCCCCGATACCCATCAGGCTACCTCTGAAATATCTCATGATAATTAACGTTTGCCTAACGTTTTTCCAGTTTGCAAAACTGCTTCACATGCATTATCTCCTTCGGTCCCCACAACAACCTTGGGAGTTTGCAAAGCAATTTCACTGAGGTTATCGCACTGGCTTTCTTGAATTCTCATCCCTCATTTCCCTGCGGTCCACACACCAGCCAAGCCTGTCGTTTTACAGTTCTGCTTTCACGCTTCCTTGATTTTGCACTTGTGGCTCCCCCTGCTAAGAAAGAAGACTATCCCTTCCTTGCTCAACCAAGGAGTGCCCTATTCATTCAGAGAAACCGTGGGCAGATCGGGAAGGGCTTTTGTTTCCTGGGGCAGCTAGGAAGCTCTGGGCACCGTGGAGTAGGGGACACCCAGTGATGGTGCCCATGTCATGGGTAGACCAGCAGGCCGGTGGGCACAAGTTCAGTCCTGCAGCTGATTGGGTGTCAGTGGGAATAATGATCCCCAAACCTTCTCCTCTCTTAAAAAAGTCTAGCAACTGATACTTTATAGTTGGACAGACCTAGCTTTAAATTCTGGCTCTTCTGGAATGCATTCTACTAAGTATCCCAAGAACGGAAAGACAAGCACCACATGCACTCACCATCAAATTGGTATTAACTGATCAATGCATAAGTGTACATGTAAGAATAACATCTATTGGATGTCGGGCAGGGGGGAGGGGGAGGGGGAGGAGGGGACGGGTATATGCATACACAAAGAGTGCAATGTGCACCATCCGAGAGATGGACATGCTTGAAACTCGGACGTGGGGGGGCAGGCAAGGGCAGCATACATAACCTAAACATCTGTACCCCCATAATATACTGAAATTAAAAAAAAAATTCTGGCTCTTCAACTTACCAGCTGTGTAACCTTGGGCAAGTCTCTAAATCTAATCCTAAATCCCCTCCTCTAGAGAAAGGGTCTAATAATACCCACATTCAAAGTGAAGGGAGCAGCAATGACTATTAAGCATAAAATACTTATCATAGTTTGTAGCTTGTAATAAGAGATTGCTAAATGGAAGCTATTATTTTTATGATTAGGACCACTTCCCTCCTGGCAGAAAAAGGCATCAAATCATTCATCATCATCATTATCACTATTACTGCTGCTACTGCTACTATTTACATTGTCTCTTATTTCTGAAGGTGGCGGGGGAGAGGGAACCCACCTACATTTCCTACTGAGGCTTTCTCTGTCCTGTCTTGGAAATGGTATTTCTGCTCAGAGGGAAAAGGAGGAAGGAAGTTTGTTTTGTCCCAGGCAAGATTACAGCAAAGGCTGGGGACGTCAGTCTGTCATCACTGATGGCTGGACAAGCTGGTTCATTAGGGACAGAAAGAGTCATCCGGACAGAATGGATGGGCCAGTATTAGAGGAAGAGGGAACTGCATCAGAGTCTGGAGAGAGTGTGGCTTGTTCAGGGAGCTTCAATTACAGCAATTTCTTTCAGCTCACATAGGATGGGCAGGAGGGGCGAGTGAAACTGGATGGAGACCCATGCGGAAGCCAAGATTCCAGTGGTTTCTACTATGCATCCCATTATCGGTCTCATTTTACAGGTGAGGAAACAGAGGCACAGAGAAGTTCAGTAACTTTCCCAAGGTCACACAGCAATTATGTATCAGATCTGGATCTGGCGCCCGTGCTCATTACCACTGAACCAAGAAGACATTGCTTCTTTTTCTCTGTGACACTCAGGCATGTGTCCTGAAGCCTGAAAAGAAACAAACCCCTCCCAAGTCATGAGGAAACAAACCACTTTCACCTGCTGAATTCAGCTCGAGCAGGTTGGCAGCTGCTTTCTCTGTGCCACCTCCCAGGGTACAGAGGTGGGTTTTTAGAAGTTCCCAAACATAAAGCCATTTCCATGTAATTATGCATCCTTGACCTACACGTCATTCAGCTGTGTGCTTGGGCTGGAGGTACAAAAAACAATTTCTCCAACCACAGAAAATTGCTTCTTGAGGCCCCCGGGTAATTAGACATTGTCCTCTGAGCATGGCCTGTTCCCTGTCCATCCACATCTCCTGGTACGGGAGCTGCCCCTTCAACCTTGCATCTGCCGAGAGAATGCAGGTCCCATGGTGGAACAGAACGTCCACGAGGAAGGCGGCCTTGGGAAGCGAGCAGCTGGGCTGTGGGCAGCAGAGAATTTTCTAATGTTCTTGAACATCCAGATCCCACGGAACCTTCCCTGTGCTAACCCAAGAGCGGGTGGGGGGGTGGACCTTATGTGGGAGGATGTGACTTCTCAGCATTTCTGCTGTCTCTTGTCAACTTCCATAGACGAGGAAGCTCCAATACCAACCCATATTTGAAAGCTTCACTGAGGTGCGTGAAGGACCCTCTGCTCTCAGCCTCCGCGTTGGGTCCCTTCAGGGATATCTGTGGCTTGGGACAAAACCAGTAAGCTTCTTAACTTAGCAAAACCCTTTAATGCTTAGAGCCCTTTGATGAGCCTCCATCGCCTCAGGACAAATCCGACTCTAACAGGGCTGGGAGCCGCTGGAATCAGGCGCTGCGACTTCCCGGCTATCTCTGGGAAAGGGCTGGCAGACAAAACAAATGAGAGGCTTGGCGGGACCTGCTGAGCTCGAGGGCAGCCCCCCGTAGAAACGCGAGCCCAGCGCGGCCTTCCCTTCTGACTTGCCAAAGAAGCTCAAATCCTGGATTGGACACAAAATACTCCAATTTATGAAAATGACAGCTAATTCAAAGGCGCATCTGTCACCCAGCATCCATCCCGCAAGCCACCAGCCCGTGACCTCCATTCTACGCCACACTTGCAGCCCCTCAGTCAGCCATCTTGCCTCTTGGTCTTTGCACATTCCGTTCCCTGCTGTCGGCGCTGTGCTTACCAGTCACTTGACTGGCTCCTATGCCTCCACGTCCCTGCACAGATGCCACTGCCTCTGGCAGGTGGCAGGTAGGTGGAAGCCTGCCACGATTCTCCAGAGTAGATTTTTTACCCCTCTGGGCTCCCATAGCGTGCTGTCTTCTGCCACTGTGGGGTTTCTCTCTGGGTATCTTCCTGGTTTCTCTGCCAGGCTAGAAGCTCCAGGAGGACAGAAACCAGTTCCAATGTACTGTGACCTCTGCAGCCTGTGGCACGGTGCCTGAACAGAGTAGGGAGTCAATATTTGTGATGGTAGGAAGAGGACAGAGGCTGGCCTGTGTGTTTTGGTGAAAAAGCAAAATCTGCCTCACCCTAGAGTCTCTCGGGTTGGGTTGATGAACAACCAAAATAGCATTGATTGAGCACTTACTATGTGCCAGGTGATTTAATTCCCACCAGAATCATTATGAAACAGGTATTATCCCCACTTTACAGATGAAGAACATTAAGGCACAGAATGTTTAAGAAGCTTAGCTGGGATCACGAAACTAGGAATCGACAAACTTGGGATTCCACCCCATGAGGTCTGGTTTCAGAACTGGTGCTCTTAACCTCCCCACTTTTCAACAAGGGAACTAGAGGTACAAAAATATTCCAAGAGGAAAACTGCCTGTCACACTTGACAGGGATAGGAATCATATTTCTGAGCATCTACTACGTGCCAGGCACAAGACTGATGCTTTTGCACATGTTAAGTCACTCAGTCTTCCTAACAAGCCCTGTGAGATGTCCCCATTGCACAGATGAGAAAATTAAGTATCATGCTCAAATAAGCAAGTGGAGAATTTGAACTCAGATCCATCAGCCATCATAGAAGGTAACAGAAAGGAGTTCCCAAGAGGCTACCTAAGGACACTGGGTGTCAAGAGAAGAAAGCAGAGGGAAGGGGTCAGACCAGTGATGCATGTAGTGGAATACCATGAAAGTGACAGCAAGCAGATGAATGTTCCACAGAGAGAGGCTTGGGGAATCCATCCATCCATCCATCCATCCATCCGTCATTCTTTTATTCCAAAACGTTGAAGGAGTGCATACTCTGACAGCCCTGTACAAGCCCTAAAGGTTTGGAGCAAAGATACACAGTCCCTCTTTCCAAGGGCTCCCAGTAAACAGATGATAAAGATCTTGAAGGAGATCATCACAGAAATATGCTAAATACTTTAGCCCATAAATGAGGTGCTTAGCTCAGTGCACTGAGATCAGGCAAGGCTTTAAAAATAAAGTCTGCTAGGCAAAGGGTGCTAGGTGGGTAAGGCATTCCAGGGAGAAGACATAACCCATGAGTGTTGCACATTCAGGCAACAGCTCCTAAAGCGACGTTCAAGGTGCCCTTGCATGGGTTGCAGAAGGGTTGATGGCGTGGGAGGTACCTTGTTGGCTGGGAAAGGACTTTGATTTGGGGCCTATAAAGTAGAAGTCTCAAAGCAGCAACCCAGGGGCCACACCATGTATGTGTGTGTGTGTGTGTGTGTGTTTGTGTGTGTGTGTGTGTGTGTGTGTGTGTGTGTGTGTGTGTTGCTTGCAAGCCTCTCCTGAAACATCAAAAGACCTGACCACAGTTGGTTGTTGTTCTCTCATGGGAAACTACCCAGTGGAACTAAACAGTGGCTGCCCTACCGAAATAGGGCATGAGCTGGCCTGTCCACTAGAGCAGCGGTCCCCACCCTTTTTGGCACCAGGGACCGTTTTCGCGGAAGACAACTTTTCCACGACGGGGGGATGGTTTGGGGATGATTCAAGCGCATTGCATTTATTGTGCACTTTATTTCTAGTATAATTACATTGCAATATACAATGAAATAATTATGCAACTCACCATAGGTTGGGGACCCCTGCGCTAGTGGCCCCCGCATGGCATGCCCACTCCACGCATTTATATTTCTTGCCTGGTACCATTTGAGTTTGCAAGCCCTAGCATAGAGCTGCTGAAGGGAGCAGGGAGTTTGAAATGACTCCTCGTGTTGCCTTAGGATGATTTACTTACCAAGTTCTGAGCACCTTGAGCCAAGGAATGGGTCTTGTACTCCCAGAGCCTGACCCAGGCTCTGGGATGTGGTCGGCATCACTATATTTACATTGAACTGAATTTGATCCACATGGAAGATTCTGGCACAAAACCTCTTCTCAGGGAGCTAATGGTCTCAAAAACATCTCTCGCACACTGAACACCAAATTAATCTCCAATTACCCTTGATGACATCACCTGACTCATCTTCTACAGTAAACCCTAAGTAATCGAATCCAGTGCATTCAAAACTTTTAACCAGCCCTTCCATATGTCTGCAATGCTGTGTTAATCTATATTCCTGGTTATTCATTCATTCATCCAACAGATATTTATTGAGCACCTACTGTATGCCAGAAACTATGTAAGAGCTTGGCAGTATATTAATAATAGTCAGCAAAGCAGGCACCCTCTCTGCCCTTCTGGACTTTTGGCCTGTCTAATATTAATGATGGCGAAAGGTATATGATATGCATGGTTCTAGGCACCATTCTGGGCACTCTCCCTGTATTAATTCATTTAATCCTCATAAAAGGCTCCGCTAGGTGTTATTTCATCATCCTTTTCATAGATGAGCAAAGTAAGGGCACAGAGAGGTTAAGTAATTTGCCAAAGGTCACACAACTAGAAAGCAGTAGAAGCAGTTTTGCACCCCAGCGACCTTGCTCTGGAATCTGTCCTGTGCCGCTTGTTTTTCTGAGATGGCGCTGTGAGCCCCTGAAGTGCCTTCTAAGGTATCCGCTGCAACGGGCGGGTAGAGGAACCATGGGACATGCTCTGGAAATTTTTTACGTACTAGTTCATTGTTTTTCCTGCTGTCACATGTTGTGGCTTTTTCTTCTTTTAAATTGGAGACCCAGATATAGACGTAATGCTAGGAAGCAGCTGGGGATGTGAAGTCAACGGTTGATGGCTGCAATTTACATACAGCCTTAGCCGCAGGGCACGCGGGGCAGCTGTCTCTAGGAAGTGGACCCTGCGAAGAGAAGCCTTAAGGCCAGAAAGACAGCTTGGATTATTGGCCGAAGTCTCTTTTCGTAATTTATTTATTATGTTCCTATTTCTTTTTTTATTTTTTGTAAAGACAGGTCTTGCTATGTTGCCCAGGCTGGTCGCAAACTCTTGGCCTCAAGGGATCCTCCCACTTCAGCACCCCCAAAATGCTGGGATTACAGGCGTGAGCCACTGCGCTTGGCTGCTGTTTCCTGACCGTGTCACGCATGCTCATGCCTCCCTGCCTCGGCTCATGCCGTTCCTGGATCCTCAAGGGCTGTTCTCCCCTGTCTCTTCTGTCGTGCTCCTCTGAACCCTCCCTGGCCATGAACTCAGAACTCATTGCTGCTTCCTCTCCACGTGCCCAAGAAAACCCCTGGGCCTCCCGGGTCACGCTTGCTGCTTGGTCATGTAGCCTCTTTCCCTCCTGCCCCTCTTGCTAGAGGGGGAAATATGTCATCTCTCACCAGCAGCCTCGGCACGGGCAATGGCATAGTGTGCATGCTCATTGGAATGAAAGAAGTCCCAGAAGGAAACGTGACTTACTAGTAGGTAACAGCAGAATTCTACTGGGTTGGAATGGAATGTAAGCTCCATGTGGACATGGATCCTTTGTGTGTTTGTGCATAGCTGCACTCCTGTGTCTGGAATAGTGCCTGACACATGGCGGGCAGCTCAGTAAATGTTTGTTGAATGAATAAGTGAACACCAACCTCATTCAATTCTTCTTTTGTCCTTGCCCACGCGGAAGAACAAGGCAGGGTAACAGAAAATGATGGCTTTGTGTTGGCTGTATTTTGTATGCACAATTGATAAGCTATTTGCCCACAGCTAAAAATACCTACCCCTGGCAGCCGTTGGGAGAAACAGATGGATGATGCTTGGCGCAAGATGTTTAATCAAACAGCGACAACCCGAGCGGAGCCTCAATTAGCCTCTGACACCCCAGTGGACTCCAGATGAAGAGCACAGAAGCCTCTGATTTCCTGTTGGTCCTCTAGCACCCAGTGACCGTCACCCTAGGCCCACAAAACAGCAAAAACAAATGAGCATCCTCTGCCCAAGGCAGTCACCAGCTGGAAGTCAGTGAATGAGCACGATGGGCAGAAACTGAGCATGTGGGACAGATCAACGGAGAATTAGCCAGTGGAGAGCATCGTTCACTACTGAAAGGGGCAGTGGGGAACTCAGTCACATGCCCTGGCCTTCAAGAAAGTGTTTAGGGCCAGAAGCAGTGGCTTGTGCCTATAAGCCCAGCATTTTGGGAGGCCAAGGCGGGAGGATAGCTTGAGCGCAGGAGTTTGAGACAATCCTGAGCAACAAAGCAAGACCCCATCTCTACAAAAAATACAAGAATTAGCTGAACGTGGTGGCATGTGCCTGTAGTCCCAGCTACTCAGGAGGCTGAGGCAGGAGGACCACTTGTGGCCAGGAGTTCTAGGCTGCATTGAGCTATGATGACACCACGGCACTCCAGCCTAGGTGACAGAGTGAGACACTGTCTCAAAAAAAAAAAAGAAAAGAAAAAAAGAAAGAAAATTGAAAGTGATTAGATCCTCAGATCTCTTTACTCCCACTTATCCCCAGGGGTTGGGAGCGGCAGGCATTCCTGAAGGCCGTACGGCTCCTCTGAAAGAAATTCTTTCCTCAACTTCCTTCATGCCACATACATGCCCTGCTGATACACTGTTAAAAAAATAAGTAATAATAATAATAAAAAAGAATTAGCCCATTTCTCTTTAATAGTTCCCCAAGCTGAGTACAGAAGCATCTGGACAAGCAAGTGCATAGAATGGGCTCTAGAGTCTAATAATAAATTGTTTTTGAATCCTGGGTCTCAGACACACCTGCCGTCTCATCTGGGCAGGTCACTTAATCCCACTGAGCCTGAGCAGTCTCATCGTTAAAATGGGGATATTAATGGTTTCTCTCTCATGACGTCATATGAGGATTAAATTCAGTGCAGGTGAGACCTCTAGCAAGTGAGCCACACACAGTAAGTGCTCCATAAAAGGATCTGTTATTGTTCAATTCCCAGCCTCCCTCAGCGCTCACATAGCAGGTGTCAGAGAATGGGGAAGCTGCCAGAGGCATCCGATGCCATTGCACACAGCCTTAGTCAACTCCCAGCCCTTCCGAGCCTCAGTCTTTCTCATCTGTTATGAGAGGATGAGAACTTTATTTGTAAGGATTAAATACTAGATGTTTAATAGTAGGTATTATAATATTAGGTGATATAGATATGCAGTATACTTCATGTATGTGAAGCAGTGAACGCAGTGCCTGATAGACACTTAGCACTCTATAACTGTTAGCTGCTCTGAGGGAGTGGTGGAACCTCTTCTCATGTCTCTAACTTTGCATGTGCTTGTCACTGTCCCTGGAGAGCCCTCCCTTGCCTTTGCCTTATCGGCCTGTTAAACTCCCATTCACCTTCCTTAGATGTGAGTTATGGTGCTATCATTATTGCTATTATTATTATTGCTTATTATGAACTGGCCCATTTTACAGATATGGAAACTGAGGCCCTGAGAAAGAAAGGGGTTTGTCCAGTCCAATACTGAGGCATCTCCTGATGAAGCTGAGAAGCCTCAGGACGCTTTTATTGACGGAGTCTGAGAAATGGGTAACGGGTCTTGTCTAGAGCCAATTCTTGTGTCCTCGAGAAATGTACCAGAAGCCTGTGCCTAGATTTGCAGGTGCTTCTTCCCCCTCATAGGGCCTTTGCCTGGTTCAACTTATCATCTTAGCCGAACTGATCATCAGATTTGTATTGAATGACTATGACCACTTACTGAGCGCTTTCCCTGGGCCAGGCTCTGTGCTAAGAGCTTTGGGTGATGATCCTCTCTAATCCTCACAGCATCCTTTGAACCAGGTACATCATTTCTCTGTTTTACTGCTGAGGAATCTGAAGCTCACTGTGCTTATACAACTTGCCCGAGAGTGCCAGCTAGGAAAGTGCAGATCGGGGAGGCTAACCCAGATCTGCCAGGCTCCAAAATGCATGTCTCTCATTTTAAGTACCCTGTGCTTTCTGTTAACTCTTGTGCTCAGTGTTCGCTGGAAAGCCACCTGCACATCCAGGAATTGTTCAGGTAAAGCCCTGCCCCCATCTGTCTTTCTGATAAACTCCCAGAACTGAGAAAAACACAGCTGCATCCATTACTTGGTACAGAACTTGACCCAGGATGACACCACTGAGTGCTTTCAAGATGCTTCTTCGACTTATCAGCTGTGCCTTCTTGGGAAGGTGGCTTACCCTCTCTGAATATCAGTTTCCTCATTGTAAAATGGAGACCAGAAGCCTGCATTCCACCTACACTGTCATCTCCTTATAGATTTTTTAAAATCAACTCACTTTTTAAATAAGCTCAACTTATCTTATAAGCAGGCATTTATCATTACCCCACATGAAAAACATAACATTATTATAATATCATTTAAACTAAATGCATACCTTTTAAAGTAAAAATGTTCATTGAATCACATAAAATCATCTCATCTGTGCAAGGCTACCCAGCACATAGTAAGTGCTCAATATAGGTTAGGTATCAGAAAACCAACTTTGGTACCAAGAGGTATGGTTTGGAAAAGTTTGGGTCTGTTGGCTGTGTTGAATGTGGTTTCATGATAAAGACCTAGCAGTTGTCATGGTTACTCAACAAAGCTTCCACTGGCCATAAAGACAGAACCAATTCTATTGTCAAGAGGTCAATTGACTGGCAAGGCTGAGTCCAGCCCTGCAGGCTGGATGCTGAGTCACTGTTCCCAGCACCCCGAGTCAGCCTGCCCTGGGATGGCCGCCATGTTAGCTCTTGCTGCCTACTCAGCTGCCCACTTGCTAAGTCTCAACCATTCTTTCTAGTCTACACTGGAAACCACTGCTTTGTTAATTTCTGGGAAAAGCCAGGGAAGCTGCACCATGGATCCAGTCCCAGGACAAATCCACAACATTTGTTCCACCTGGGCAGACATCACCAATCCATCACAGCACCACCAAGCCCAGGCGTGGTTTAGGAACACCTTCCAACATGGCGCCCAGACGGCCACTACCAAGAAATTGAAGATGAAACGTTCTCCCCATCCCTACCCCAGGCTGTGCTCTCACCCCTGGGATGAGATCCACGAAGGGAGATACACAGAAAGGGAAAACACTAACCCCAGCTTTGAAAGGAATTCACTCAAGTGCTCAAAAGTGGTTTAAAGAAAAAGAAAGAAAGAAAAGAAGTCTCCACAAGAAAAATAATAAAGAAGAGTGTCGTAGTGAGGCCACAAAGAAAATTAAAGAGCAATCAAAACAGGAGCTAAAATTTTAAAATTTTAGTTTTAAAACCAAAACGCTTTCAGAGGATGCAAGGGCCAACAGATTCATCACGCAGAAATGGATCAGAAAGGTTTAGTTCCACAGGTAAAGACCAACGTTCTTCTCCACAGAGCAGAGAAACAAAGTTGCAGGCAGGGATCAGATACAGCTGCAACTGGAGGGCTTAGGTTAGAGACAATGAGGAACTGCCTTGTGGGTTGACAGGGTTGCCTGGAAGAGGCGTGGAGAGAAACTAGAATCTTCTCTGGAATTCCCTGAGAGCTTGGATGCTCTCACACGCATATCTTTGCATCTAGCATAGGGTCTGGCCTCTAGTAACTGCTCAATGATTGGCTGCTGAACTGAACTGGCCAAGTGAAAAAAAAGTAACAATGGCTGATTTTTTTTTCTTTTTTGTGATTACTATGTGCCAGGGACTGTATTAAGTACTGTGCCTGTGTTATTTCATATATCCTCGGAACAACCTATGAGGGTGCTATTTATTCTGATGCCCACTTCACAGATGTAGGACCTGAGGCTCAGAGACATTAGGTCACTTACCATCACCCGATGGGTAGACGGTTCTCCTGAGATTTGAGCCCAGGCTGGCTGCCTCCAGAAAGTGTATTCTTAACCACTGCACTCCCAATTGAGATAGGTTCTTGTGTACCTATCAGATATTTTGGGTGAGATTCAGTCTGCAAAGAGTGAGAAGTCCAAATGGCCCTTCAGAGCCCTTCGGGGGACACGGATGCCATCCCCCTGCCCCGGGGTTGTCTTTCCCATAGGGAAGCAAGGGGGTCTCACTTCCTAACCGCCACTTCACCAGTCCATAATCAGTTTTGTGCCCCTCGTAACCAACTATAGAAAGAAAGCTCCACATTCCAGGTTTCTGCCTCGGGGCAAGTGGAACCACAGAAAGCAAAGATGGCCCCTGGTCAGGGGCACGGCCTGAGACTGGAGACACATGGCGGACAGCTGCCCAGGGAACTGTTTCCCTGCTCCTCAAGGGACCCACTCAGCGCAGAACCTCTATAGGGTCTGCAGTGCCATTCACAGAGGCTGAAAAGACTGAACACCAAGTTTTGTCATCATCTTTTTCTTTTCTTTTTCTTTCTTTCTTTTCTTTCTTTCTTTCTTTTTTTTTTTTTTTTTTTTTTTTTAGACAGTCTTGCTCTGTTGCCCGGGCTAGAATGCCGTGGCATCAGCCTAGCTCACAGCAACCTCAAACTCCTGGGCTCAAGCGATCCTCCTGCCTCAGCCTCCTGGGTAGCTGGGACTACAGGCACACGCCACCGCACCCAGCTAATTTTTCTATTTTTAGTAGAGACAGGGTCTCACTCTTGTTCAGGCTGGTCTCGAACTCCTGACCTCAAGCAATCCTCCTGCCTGGGCCTCCCAGAGTGCTAGGATTACAGGTGTGAGCCACTGCACCTGGCCTATCATCTTTTTATTACTGTTTCTTCTTCTTCCACCCCAAGACCCACAGTAGAGCAGGAAACAGTGAGGGAGGTGACAGCCTCCTGGGGCAGTGCCCCATCCCACAATTATTTCCACCTCTCAGCTGATCTAAACGAGGGCATTGCTGACTTCTTCCTTAGGAGGCTTAGAGATTGCTCTTCCTAAAAATCCATCCTTTGGGCACCTCCAAGAAGCAGATAAAATAACAACCGCCGCAATTTTTCACAAGACCAAGGGTCTGTGTGACATGAGGGCTGATTCTTCTAATGCAAAAGATGGCAACTTTGGAGGGAAGGGATGCATGAGAATCACAGGCGATGATGACTGAAAGGGGAGGATGGCTCTATTTAGAAATTCGCAGAACGTAATCTAGGATGCATAGAAAGAGGATTTGTAAAAGGTTACCCCAGGAATCTAACCAGCCCAGATAAGCAATTTTATCTCCACTTCTTAAGACCTGGAGACTTAAGACTTAAGCAATCCGGGGAATGGAGACTACATAAAGGCATGAACACCAGGAGGCATGGTTCACTGGGGGCCATCCATAAGGCTAGCTACTACATTATGTCTGAAAGATGGAGTTTCGACAGATTTTCCCTTTCTAGGGACAAAAAGCTTGTTTTAATGTCCTGGCTCACCACCTTCTAGCTGTGTGACCTCAGACAAGTTACTTAACCTCTCTGAACCTCAGTGCTCGCAAATCATAATACATCACAGGGTAATTGTGAAAATTAAATGAGATATTGTGTGTAAAGTGCTTAGAAGTGCCCTGGGTATAGTGAATAAAAGTCAGCTGATTCTATTATTATTATACACTAATATAATGTTTAATTTTTTTTACAAGTGTGCATTGCTTTTGTAATTGAAAAATTAATTTTCAAAGACAAGAGAGAGGAAATGTAGCAAAACTGAGAGACATAAACTGAGAATTCGCAGTCCAGCCGCTGCTTCCAAGGAAACTGCAGGAGCCCCTTAGTCATCACAGACACAGAAAATACCTCTAGAAGCCCTTGACCCTTTCTCTCTGGGCCAGCAGACAGTTCAGTGGTGTGGCCTGCCAACCCAACCTGTGTGGTTCTTTCATCCGCTCCCCAAATCCTCTCCAGTTTGAGCACAATAAGCTACAAAATCCAGGAAATGAATTCCCCCAAGGATATAACCAAGAAGCTTTGCAGTCACAAAACATGGGCTTTATATTACCCAGGAGCTTAAACCTGTCCAACAACACCATTGACAGAAAGGATTTGCTTTTTAGACGTGTTTACATTTTGATCGTGAAGTTCTTTGGGGCTTGCTTGGATAGGATTGGTTGGGTTTCCTCAACAACAGAGTCCTTGGGTCAGTTAGAAAGAAAAGCTGAGAAGTGGAATTTCAGGCAGCGATGACTTGAGTTTCTTAGTTTGCTCACCCTTGTAAATACAACAGATCCTGTCAACACCACTCTTTCTCTTTGGGGACAATGTGCCACTGTGGAAATGAAAAGGTTTTTTGGTATGGGGAGTTATAGCAAATGTCAAGCCTTAAGAGGTGAAGACTCCATCTTCTTGTTTCTCATTTCTTTTTCAGAAAATCAATACACAGGCTCGTTCCTTTCCCCTCCGGGTCCCCTCCAGCTCACATCTCTCTCTTTCTCTCACCCCAAGGATATCCTAAGTGTTCTTGATGTTGCCTTGGGGGAAAATCTACCTGTACAAACGGAATGGGAAACTCAGTGTCTGCGGGTTAGTTTCTCAAGAGAGGCAATTACTAGAAACTTAAGGAAATGTCAAATATGAATACCTAGCAATTTCGTTGGGAGTTGATGACTTGCCTGACTTCAAGCATTAAATAGACGGGGCTGGAATATTTTTAAAAGAGTTTGAATATGGAAAATTTTTTAACACCACACTTTGAACAGGGTTCAGCTGGGGAGGAAGAAACAGTGGCAAAGAGTCACTCTCTGCAGAATATATATAGCAGTTTTTTGGGGGAGACCCCACCATTTATGCATTCCTGCCTCCTTCAGGAGAAGGACATGAGAGGGAATGTGGGCGTTGTTGAATGGATAGAAAACAAGAGGTTCTGAGAAACGATGGCACTTTTCTAAGTCAGGGGCAACTTAGGGAACAGGAGTCACTTTCCTCCTACTAAGAACCCTTTCCTACGACCAAAGATAAAGCAGAATCTGATATGCCATAAAGTCAGACAGACCTGGGGTCACCTTCTAACTCCTTCACTAACTCAGTTTGTGAATTCGAGCAAATTACCTAAAAATCCAAGCCTCAGTTTCCTGATCTGTAAAATGGGAAACTGTTCCCATGTCTTTCTATTCCATGAATATACCAAGCTCATTCCCACCCCAGGGCCTTTGCGCTTGCCATCCCCACCACCTAGAATCATTTTCCCACAGATCTTTTCATGGCAGATCCCATCCCTTTATCCTTGGTTGAATGCAAATGTCACTTTTCAATCTAAAAATAACTCCCCAATACATTTGTCTCATCCCATGGTTTCATTCTTCATAGTAGCACATCTGAAATTCTCCTGTGCATTTTCGTGTGTTTATTTACTGTCTGTCTCTGCACTATACTATAAACCCCATGGCAAAAGGGAATTTGCCTACTTTGTTAATGTCTGTATCTCCAGTGCCTCATACAGTGCCTGGCATAGTAAATGCCCAATTAACATGTGTTGAATGAACGGTCTCTCTGTCAATAGCTAACCTTCATCAAGCACTTATCACATACCAGGCACTGTTCTAACCACTTTATGACAATTATTGCACTTAATTCTCAGAACAACCCTAAGAGGCAGATAGTCTTATTAATTTTATTTTATAAATAAGGAAACTGAGGCACAGAGAAATTGAATAAACTTGCCCAAAGTCAAAGTGTTGATAAGTGGTAGAGCCAAGACTGAACCCCAGGCAGCCCAGCCCCAGACCCCACACTCTTAGCCACAGGGCTCTCACGCCCTTAGCTCAGCGGGAGAGCTTCAGACCTGAATTTGCGGCTTGCATTCCATGAAGCTCCGACAATACGTTAGGTATGAGTGGCAGGGATTGGAAGCCGAGCCTTTGACCTAGACCCTACTCCAAAGCCTTTGCCCTTTGTTTTATATCTTTTCTCCAGCAGCTGTTGTATCACTGTGTGCGTTCTCATTTATGTCATTAATACTTAGCCACTCATACGACGTTTCTACACTCTGAGTAGAGAGTCTGAATGCAACGCCAATTTGTGTCCACCTTGGGCCCATGCACAGATCTTTGCCCACAGAATGTAGATGCTAAATACTTTTCAAAAGGATTTCTGGATGAATAAAACATTTTGAAATGCTTTCAACAGAACATACCAAGGATGTTTAATAAAAAAGAGCCATAAAATGCTTGTGAAGCAAGCAGAAATCAATATGTGTTCTTTGTCTTAATAAACCCAACTCTTCAAACTTCCCCCACCTTAGGTCCTTTGCACATGCTGTTTCCTTTACTTGAAAACACTTTCTTCTTCCAACCTCTCTGCCTATTTACCTCCTATTTGGTCCTCCAAATCTCAGCAAAGCTTTTTCTGATTCCTACTCCCAAATATTCCTTCATAACACTTACTATAGCTTGCAGTTACACATTTGCTTCTGTAGTCCTTCAGGTGATGTTTTTCTTGCCTAACAGAATCTAAGTTCCTTGCAGGCTGTATAGACCATGTCTGTTTTGTTCACCATCCTTTCCCAGGGCAAAGCTCAGAGTAGGTACACAAAAACATTGTTGAATGCATGAATAAACTTTTGAAATATCGGGTTTACAAATATAAATTACTCTTGCTTTAATGGGTCTCTTTTCTTAAGTAGCAACTTAAAGTAGGAAATACCATTTTTCTCTACAGTGCATACAGTGCAACATACCTGCGTGGTACCCCCACCCCACTTGGGGTAGGTACCAATATTGCAGACCGGTTTAGAGCATGGATGTTGCTCCTAGGTTTGAATCCTGGCTACTTAACATAATCAATACCTCTAACTGTCCACCATTTCAAAAAATGTTATTTCGAAGTGCTTTGGACAAAGCAAGAACAGCACAGACTTTAAAAACAACAACAACAAACTAACAATACCAAGTACTAGGAGGATATGGAGCAAATGGAATTCTAATATTCTGCTGTTGGGAGTATAAGTTAGTAAAATCACTTTACAGAGCAATTCAACAATATCTGCTAAAGATGAAGATGCACATACTCTAAAACGTAATAAATACAATTCTATGTATGTACTACCCCAGAGAAACTCTCATGTGTAAGTACTTCTTATGGAGAGTCATATCGACATACTAACTACAGTGGTTCATAACAGCAAAACCCTGGAACCAATTGAAATGTCTGTACATCTTTAATGTAATAAATTATATATAATTTACATACATCATGATGAATAAGTTAATTGCAGTAAGTTCACACAATGGAATGCTACATAGTTGCTAAAATGAGTGAACGAGATCTACATGTAGAAACAAATATAGGTCTCAGAAACATGCAGTTGAATGACAAAAGCAGCGTATAGAATGCCGACAGTTTCAATATAAAAGAAAGCAAGAGTCTGGACTCAGTGGCATGAACCTGTAGTCCCAGCTACTCGGGAGGCTGAGGCAGGAGGGTCGCTTGAGCCCAGGAGTTAGAGGCTGCAGGGAGCTATATGATCACACCTGTGAATAGCCGCTGCACTCCAGCTTGGGCAATATAGCGAGAACTTGTCTCAAAAAAGAAAAAAAAGAAAGGAAGGAAGGAAGAATATGCAGACATGGCCCTGAACACTGCACCACCTACAGCATGGCGGTTGCCTCTAGGGAGAAAAAGAAGGAAAGAGGGAAAAGAACGGGAATTGAACTATTTCAGAGGGGGCTTCAACTACATCTACAATGTCGTTTCTTTTTTTAAAAAGAGCTGAAGCAAATATGGCAAAATGTTAAAATTTGTTTAATCTGAGTGATGAGTACACCAGGATGTGTGGGCGTGTTTATTATAAGACATTTTTACATGTGAACTATTGTATAATATTTTAAATAGCTACCAGAAAGGGGGAGAGAGAATGAGGGGGAAAGAGAGGGGTGAGGGGGAGGAGAGGAGGAGAGAGAGAGAGAGCTGTCTGTGTTCTAGCTCTGCCGCTGGACCTCAGACAAGGGACATAAGCTCTTCGAGACTCTTGTTTGCAAAATAGCATTAACAGGGTTCAAACTGCAGGGTCGATTGTGAGAATGAATGAGAGTAACGTGTAGAATGACTTCCAGATATTATCCACTGGAATATCATTTTGGAGTGAGTTGCTAATGACTTTCTAAATATGCCTAATTCAGAGAGACATCTGTTTTTAAAACTTATCAGAAAGTGGTGTGGATACATTTTCAAATGAAATCTGACCCCAAGAAAAATAATATATCACTGCTGTTTGTGCAGAAATGATATACATGCATATTATGTAGACTTATATAAGGATAAATTATTTATTAACTGTGATTTCCCTAAGGGAGGAGAACTTGGATGTTTGGAGAACAGTGGAAGGGAAATGTACTTTTCCCTGCTATTATTTTTAATTATGTACCATGTGTGCAGATTACCTATTCCAAAAATAAATATAATTTTTTTTTTGAGACAGAGTCTGGCTCTGTCACCCAGGCCAGAGTGGTGTCATCACGGCTCACTGCAACCTCAAACTCCTGGACTTAAGCAATTCTCCTGCCTCAGCCTCCTGAGTAGCTGGGACTACAGGTGCCTGCCACTATGCCTGGCTAATTTTTCTATTTCTTTCATAGAGATGGGGTCTCACTATGTTGCTCAGGTTGGTCTCGAACTCCTGAGCCTCTCAAAGTGCTAGGATTACAGGGCCTGCCTATTTTTAAATTAATCTGAAGGTCATAATCTTCTCCACTCTTTAGATTCTAAATCCGCTTAAAAAGGAAAGGTCTGAAAATCCAAGTTCTCAAAAGGTTCTTAAGAAGTTATGTAGCCCAGGCTCCTACCTGAACACACACAGTGGAAAAAGCCATCTCAGCCCCATATACTCCAGGCAGTTGGACAAAAGAAAGTCCCATGAGATCTGGGATCAAGGTGTGGTTCCTGTCACCATGAATTACTAACTGTGAGTCTCTAAGCTAGTTCCTTAAGCTCTCAGAGCCCCAGTTTCATTTCTAAAGTGAGGACAACTCTCATGGTTGTGTGAGAAACAAATAAACTAGACCATAATAAGCATAACTTTAAAATAGTACCCAGATGTTTGCATGAGATGCTATTTGTAATGCAGAGGTTGTCTCTCAAAGGCAGTGGTTCAATCCTTCTGAATTCCATGGGAGTGCCCAGTAAACACATGCCCAGGACCTTCCATGGTAACCAAAGAAGTCACCTTGGCTTGAAAGGTAAACCAGATTCTCTTCTCTCCACAGCAAATATCTTGACAGTGATCATCCTCTCTCAGCTGGTGGCCAGAAGGCAGAAGTCCTCCTACAACTATCTCTTGGCACTCGCTGCCGCTGATATCTTGGTCCTCTTCTTCATCGTGTTTGTGGACTTCCTGTTGGAAGACTTCATCTTGAACATGCAGATGCCTCCGGTCCCCGACAAGATCATAGAAGTGCTGGAATTCTCATCCATCCACACCTCCATTTGGATTACGGTTCCATTAACCATTGACAGGTATATCGCCGTCTGCCACCCGCTCAAGTACCACATGGTGTCCTACCCAGCCCGTACCAGGAAAGTCATCATCAGCGTGTATGTCACCTGCTTCCTGACCAGCATCCCCTACTACTGGTGGCCCAACATCTGGACTGAAGACTACGTCAGCACCTCCGTGCACCACGTCCTCATCTGGATTCACTGCTTCACTGTGTACCTGGTGCCCTGCTCCATCTTCTTCATCTTGAACTCGATCATCGTGTACAAGCTCAGGAGGAAGAGCAATTTTCGCCTCCGTGGCTACTCCACGGGGAAGACCACGGCCATCCTGTTCGCCATTACCTCCATCTTCGCCACCCTCTGGGCCCCGCGCATCATCATGATTCTCTACCACCTCTATGGGGCGCCCATCCAGAACCGCTGGCTGGTGCACATCATGTCCGACGTTGCCAACATGCTGGCCCTTCTGAACACAGCCATCAACTTCTTCCTCTACTGTTTCATCAGCAAGCGGTTCCGCACCATGGCAGCCGCCACGCTCAAGGCCTTCTTCAAGTGCCAGAAGCAACCTGTACAGTTCTACACCAACCATAACTTTTCCATAACAAGCAGCCCCTGGATCTCACCGGCGAACTCACACTGTATCAAGATGCTGGTGTACCAGTATGACAAAAATGGAAAACCTATAAAAGTATCCCCGTGACCCCATAGGTTTGGCACCTAGTGCTTCTGTCAAATCCATTTCCAGATGGCAGGGCGTCCCATCCTATGGCTGAACGGCTCTCCTCAGGAGCGATACCCTGATTTGCTGTCTCCGCAGACTGGCAACTCTCAGGCTGGTAGATGAGGAAAGATGGAAGAGAAGAAAGGAAAGCATGAATCTTGTTTTTACTCGTGCATTTTTTTTTTTTTTTTTACAAAGTCACATTGACAACAAAAGTTCCTACCAGTTTGAAGATGCCATTGGAGGTCGTATCATCATCCTGTGACCAGTAAGGACACACAGTAGAGAAATAGTGTGTGACTTCGCCCTGACACCATCCACAGTCACTGGGAACTCTTCATTTGTGTGACACACCAAGCCACTGTAGCACATAGCTGGGCCCTCGCTCTTCTTCCAAGAGCTAAGGTTGTTCACTGCTTCCTTGTGCTGATCCCAGCAGCTAACAATGCTGACTGATTCGGGATTTTTCCAAGGTGCCCTTTGTCCTAGAGAAGGTTGTGGTCTCAAAGTGGCCCTGGCACCTCTAGCTGCAGAATGGCACTGTGGGAATAGAGGAGTATTGAATCCCATCCAAACTCTGGTCAGAGCTGCTTCAGGAAGGCTCCAAACCAACGCACCTGTGACCTCAGACCTGGAGTCTAAGACACAGTTTTCTGTTTACCATTATGTATAGATTTTATCTATTTCCTCCCAAACACAGACCCTGCCTGGTGTGTGGGGGCAAAGGAGGAATTCTTGAGCCCAGAAAAACAAAAAAAATAAGCCCACTCTTGCCATTGTTTCAGTCTATCCCTGTGTCAGCTGTATACAATCCCTTTACTCAAAATTGCTTGTTTGGGTACCTCTCAAGCTTCCTAGAGAAGCCTTTTCCACGTAGAGTTACCAACCCTGCCTCCTTGCTTGCTGAAACCCTCACCAAATTGTTTTATTTGAAATGACTTCCGAACTGAATTTAATATTCAAGGGTCAGGGACTGCAGCTCTTCGAGTATAAAAGGAGGCATCCTAAGCTCTGCCCCACAGCCCAGCTGGCACTGCCATCAGTCACAAGCGCAGTCACAAAAGGTGCCCATGATGACAGCTCGTCTGCCCTTTGACGCACATGGCTCAAAAGGGTGGTGCCAGTTCTTGGTAAAGCTATTTAACCCACAACCTTTGCAAAATGATAAAACATAAATGTATTTATTTATTCTCCCCTTGCCTGTCCAAGGCAAGAATAGTTCCAGGATGTAGCTAATAGGGGCTTCCCTGGAAATTACTGCTCATGAGTGCACACATATCTACTTGATTATATTAGACCCCCATGTGTTCAGTGGTATGTTTTGAAAGACAAATCCATGCTGGAGTTCTTCTTATTTAGCTTTATTTTTTTTTTTCTTTACTTCTCTCCCAGATTCTCAGTATTTGGAGTCATCTCTGTTTTGGAAAAAAAGTCTGCCAAAATGATTTTGAAACTATATGATATTTTTGGTGACCACACAAAAAGCAGACAGTCCACCTGGAATACTTAGTTCCCCAGGCTGGATTTTTACTGCATTTTGTCCCTAAATTGGAAGACATGTCTATCCTTTTTAAGGGAATTTGCAATAAATGAATGGGGTTGAAAAGGCCCCAGGGCAACGCCAGCCCTAAACTTCAGTCAATACCCTCAATACTAACTCAATACAATTTTAGGTCATATTAGTCCTGATGGTCCTAATTGCTATTCTTTTTAAATAATTACAGTAGAGTGTCATCGGACCCAAGGATTAGATTTGAAAGTCAGTGCAAAAGACAAAAACCTGACAAAGCCAAAGTCACCTTTGCAAAGTCTTCAGAAAAGAGCTGTGTTGGAGATCATAGTCTATCCCTTTAAAAACCTAACGCAGCTAAGTTTTTCTCTAGCATCGGAACAGGTTGCTGTTGCTCTGGTTGAAGATGAGACAGAGTTGGCTTGTATTTAGGGACCATATTGTACAATTCTAATGTATCTGAGAACATTAGGATCACCCTGGTGCAGCAAGATGCTCCCACTAAAAGAGATTCATGGCAGTTGTCCGACTGAGGGACAAGCAAATTCCTATCTCCCATCTCCCACGCTCCCCAGGGGGTGCGCTCACTGAGTGCGATGGGAAGCAGATTCCCCCACAGCCCTTAAATCGCATTTCTCTCTGTCTCTTTTTTGCCAAGCGCGTGTAGTTGAATACGTGTTCGTTAAACGTGTGTATGACGCGATTCCACCACACCCCCTTATCAATGAACGTTGACCAAAGGCTACCTACACTGAATATATATACATATATATTTATTTATTTATTTTTAAAACCTGTAGCTCTGAAAAAATGCTAGTTTGAGCTCTTTGTGAATGAGCCAAAGTGCAATATTTATAAAGGTGAAACAATTCCTTTTTGAGAATGTATATATAGGATGGAAAATAATGTATGTGAATCTCAATGCTCTGTGCTCCATGTTTTTTAATTGTATGTCAAAATTAATTGTTGATGTTTAAAAACCGGGTATGCACTGGGAACGTTTTCCTCAGACGCCCATTAATTACTTCTGTTAACAATAGAGGCTCTACTGGTAGTATTATGATCTCTTTTCCTTCTGTGTTGTATACATATTTTACTGAATATTTAAAAGAGGTCCTATTCTTGAAGGCACACCAGTGAGCCGCTGTCTTCTGCCTAAAATGCATATGAATGTCTGTTGTGTTAAGTTGACACATATCTCCTAAAATTTATTTCAGATCGTCTAAGGACTTTTATTATTTATAGTAATAATTAATGGACAGTAATGAAAAGTTTTTTTTTAACTTTCATACTGTAAAAACTTTTAAGCCTTTTCTTTCAGGCCAGTTTTGGAAATAAAGCCTTGCATTTTGAAGCCTGTCATGGAAACAGCTGCTGTTGACGGCACTCAAACAATTGCCCTATGTGGGGTTTTTGTGGTGCCTCTTTCAAAGACTGTTAACTAGCATCTCCCTTGCTGTATGATTTGTGTCCTTGGTTGGGCATTGCAATGATGCTACACACCATCCCGCTGTGTCTTTTTATTGAACAATTTGAAGCCTACAATGTCTCACGGGGAAGGAAATGAGGGGAATGACAGACAAACCATAAAAGACAGACTGTGAGAGGGCATGAACTTCCATTTTGCAAACACCCTACAATTGGAAAAGATCACTTTGCACAGTTGAGGCCTCCTGGTCCAACGTGGGGAGCTCATTCAAAGTAATAAAAGACTCTAATGTTGGCTATTCCAGATCAAAGAATGGAATGGAAGGTTATCATAGAAAAATAATAAATGTTCATATTTTCTTAATTAGATAATATATTGTGTTTGTATGATAATAAATTCTAAGATGGTGCATACTTGGTGTTTGGTATTTGCATATATGTTCAAGCAATTGCAGAACACTGATTTTTAATATTATTTTTACTTGACAAATCATAATTGTATACATTTATGAGATACGATATGATGTTTTGATATATGTATACAATGTGGAATAATTAAATCAGCTAATTAACAAATCTATCACTTCACTTTATTTTTGTGGTAAGACATTTGAAATTTACTCTCAGTTATTTTGAAGTATATATCACATTATTATTGACTATAGTCACCTGCTGTACAATACATATCAAAACTTATTTCTCCTCCCCGAGACTTTGTACACTTTGACCAACATCCCCCCATTCCCACCTTCTCACCTACTCCGAGCCTCTGCTAATCATCATTCTACTCTCTGCTTCTATCAGGTCAACTTTTTTAGATTCCACATATAAGTCAGTTCATACAGTATTTGTCTTTCTGTGCCTGGCTCACTTCACTAAGTATAATGTCCTCCAATTTTCAGAATATGGACTTAGACTTTTATGTAGGCATCTTACTTATACATTGTGCTGGGTGCCAGAATAAGACCAGAGTTCCAAGTGCCTCCTGGTTAGCCGAATATATTTCAGAATTTAAGACCACTGAACTCTGTGTTGTAGAATCCTAAATTAGGTAGTTTATTGGGCATAAATCTGGATTCTCTTCTGATCACATCCTCTATTCATTTTCAAGGCAGTGAAGGCTGTAATCGTAAGTGCTAATCTAGCATAATGGCTAAGAGCTTGGACTTTGGCATCAGATAGTCATAGTTTATGTCCCAGCTCCACCATTTACTACATGTATGGCCTTGAACAAGTCCTTGAAGATCTCTGAAAGACTGTTCTCATCTAGAAAATGTGCAAAATTTAATTTTTTCCAGTTGTCTGCAAGGTATATAGAAGCTCTCATGGTCAGGAACCCAAGATTTGGAGTCAGTTATTACAGGCTGTAGCTTTGCAGGCTGTGTGACTTTGGGTAATGTTCTCAATCTCTCTGAGTCTCAATTTCTTCTCCATAAAATGGAGCTAATTATAATTCCAATAGGTACCTCATAGAGTGATTATTAATAACAGAGCTTTTTTTTAAAAAGCCTCGAATTGTATATCATTTTGCAGGTAAGGATGCTAGGACCAAAGAGGTGAATGGTTTTGTCCAGAATGAAACCCAGGTCTTGCAACACTGCATTCTTTCCACTTCACCTTATTATCTTCTCTGCAAGATTCTAAGTCACCCCTCGAAATATCACATTATTTGTATGCCCTTTTTAGAGCGGGAGATATTGCATAGTTTTGCAACTCTTCAAAGCCAGTTTATCCAAGCATGAGATATATTATAACGGCATCATAATTAAAACATTCAGCTTGACCTTTCCCTGTGAGAAGAACTTTTTTTTTAATTGACTCTATCTGGAATCCTAACCACAGCTCTCAAACTCGCTATGCATTTTCCCACACAAACCACCATCAATTCTGACAGCCACCCACAAACTATTGTCACAATCCATCTTTGCATCAACTTGGAGAATAAAAATGACGTAGGAGTTGAGGGGGAAGTGCAGAAAAGCAAAGGATTTGCTGAAAGTGTGGCAAACAGAAGCTGTTAGGCATGGCCACAGCACCCTCATTAATTTTGTTCTCCAATTCAGGGAGGCAGGATAAAGGCGAGTTGATAGAGGTTGAGCTGTTAAATAATAATCCTTTTATTAGTGCACTCGCTAAATGTGAGGGCCCAGCCTTTTTGGAGGGTGTGCAATTAATCCAAGTACTTGCCAGACACAACAAGGGGGATGAGAGGCTCATGTCTACTGGGATAAATAGATACTGTGAATTTCCTCGGTTTATTGGGAGAATGTGTCAGTGGCATGCCAAAAAAGAAAAAAAAAGAAAAAATGTTCTGATTAAAAAGGAGCAAATTGGGCCACAGGGAAGAGAGATGTCTTCTCATTAACTCTGTGCATGAGGAGTTTCCACGTTTGGCGTTTCGTTACCTAGAGAATGGCAGTGACATGCTATTTCTCTCCACTGGAGATGGAGCTAGAGGAAGTGAGACTTAAACTGCAAGATGAAGGATCCATATTAAACCCAAAGAACAAATCATCATAGGGATGTCCATTAACCACACAAACGGTTTGCAGTGGGAGTTCTTAGAACTTTTCTGGATATATTTCAAAATGGATTGTGTGTCACTCAGAGTCTCAGAGGGAATCAAATGTCACCCCGATGGTTTCAATGAAAAGACTTTAACCAAAAGACTGTGAACAATGGTCTGAGCAAGATGAAGGGAAGCAGCAAGAGGTGATGAGACACCTAGGAGCTAGAAATGATGGGATGCGTTACCTCCCCCCACGGAGCACTGGGAGGAAGGAGTTAGAGGACCTCACCGAGGGGTAGGCCTTGGACGACGGGCCTTCCAACAAGGAGGGGCCACACCAAAGGCAGAGATCTGATGCCAGAGAGAAAGGGACACCTTTCTCTTCCTTCCCTCTCCTGTCATACTGATGCCTCCCACTGGCCAAGCTCAAACAGAAGCCAGCCAGGAAGAAAGTGCAGGTGGTGCAGTCCACAGTGGCCAGACCCCACGGCACAAAGCAGAATAATTGCAAATTTTAGATTCTTATTTTTACTATCATTGAATCACTAGATGGCCAAAGAAGATCTCAGAAATTATTTCACTCAAAGATAAAAAAAAAATAAAAATAAAATAAAGCTAAGGCCTAAGAGATCCCTTGCCCAAAGCCACACAACCTAGATATTACTGGATCCTCTTTCTAATGATCTTCCGACACATCTTCCAGAAGCACAGAATAGATTACATGCCTTTGCAAGCTTGCCTTAAGCCTTCATGGTTAGAATTTTTTTTTTTTAGACAAGGTCTTGCTCTGTTGTCCGAACTAGAGTGCCATGGCATCAGCCTAGCTCACAGCAACCTCAAACTCCTGGACTCAAGTGATCCTCCTGCCTCAGCCTCCCAAGTAGCTGTGACTACAGGCGAGCACCACCATGCCCAGCTAATTTTTTCTATTTTTTAGTAGTTCCAGGCTAATTATTTCTATTTTTGGTAGAGACGGGGTCTCGCTCTTGCTCAGGCTGGTCTCGAACTCCTGACCTCAAGCTATCCTCCCTCCTCAGCCTCCCAGAGTGCTGGGATTACAGGCATGAGCCACCGCACCCAGCCTAGAAATTTCTTATTAATCCTTAGCATCTCCAATGACCAGGCTGTCAATTTGAACATGTTTTAAGGGTGAAAATGAAGAGGATCAAAAGAGTAGGCACTCATTTAACAACCACTGGGGCCCAGGCACTCTGATGGTTATTTATTTATTAGATTAATATTTATTAAAAAATACTCTATGTGTCAAGATCTATCTAGGCATAGTAATTTGTTAATGAACAAGATAGATAAGACTCCTGCTCTTGTGGAGCTTACATTTTAGTAAGAAAGACAACACATAAGGAAGCAAATAAGATAATTTCAGTAGTAGTGATAAGTGCTGAAAATAAATAAACATAAGTGACTAGCGTCAGGCAGAAACACTAGATAAGTCAGTCAAGGAAGGTCTATTTGAGAAGGTGGCAACAGAACCAAAATCTAAATAAAAAGGAGTTAGCCATCCAAAGAGCATTCCAGGCAAAGGGGCCAGAAAATACAAAGGCCTTGAAACGGGAATAAGCTTGGGTGGTCTTGGAACAAATAGAATACTAGCATTGCTCAAACATAGTGATCCAGGGGGAGAGTGGTGTGGAACAAGGCAGGGACGGGGAGGCAGGAGCTAAATCACGTAGAACTTTGTGGGCCCTGGTAAGGAATTTGGTGAGAAGACATTGGAAGGTTTTAAGTAAGGAATCGATGTGATCGTCTTAGCTCACTTAGTCCTCACAACAGTTCTTGAAGGGGAATGTTGTTACCTCCATTTTTCAGATAAGACAACTGAGTCTCATGGGGATTAAATTAAACTGGCTCAAGGATATAGTTAATAATTTATGAATTGGTATTAATATTTAAACCAATCTCATTTAGCTCCAAGAGCCGCGTCACCAGGCTACCTTGACATGCTTTCGTTAACATTCCACAGTCTTTCCTCTGAATTAGCAGCTTGGTCCCATTAGCCTTTTCATCACCCAAAGTTGACATTTAGGCTAAAGTCATCCTCTAGTTCCATCAACAAGGAGTCAGAAATCAACAGGGCATAATACCGGATGGTTCTATTTCATGACCCAATTCATGTGTCTGATGAAATCTGGCTCAGTAGAGTTTCAGCCCTGTGAGATTGTAGATAAGATAATACAGACTATACTAGCATGGAAGGCATTAAAAAGTATGCACTTTTTTAAACTTTCCTGTGCAATCCTCAATAATATTTTCAATGTCATTATTTCATTTTATTTTTTTATTTCAGCATATTATAGGGGTACAGATATTTAGGTTACGTATGTTGCCCTTGCCCCCTCTCCTCCCAAGTCCAAATTTCAAATATGTCCATCCTTCAGGTGGTGCACATTGCACTCTTTGTGTATGCATATACCCGTTCCCTCCTCCCCCCTCCGCCCTCCCATCAATGTCATTATTTTTGTAAATATTTTTATACACAGATTTTAACTCTTGGTCCTTTTCCAGTTCAGGCACTGGCTCTTTAAAACAGTTGCCTATGCATCTGTCCAAGGTGCTGAAACCTTTGGCCATGGCCTTTATTTAAGCAAGGAGCACAATATGTATTTTAAGAAAATTTTATGCATGAATATATAGATTTTCACTCCCCCCATAAAAAGGAATTGACCCAGAATTATTTACTTTATGAAAATACTTAAGGTAGCATTTCCTACAGAAGCAAGTTCTACTAGGACCTTGCTCCTTAGATCATGATCCACCAACCAGCAGTCTCTGCATCACCTGGGAGTGTCTAACACATGTAGATTCACAGGCCCCAACCCAGCCTGCTGGGCCAGAATCTGAATTGTAACAAGGTCCCCAGGTGATTCATACCCACATTAAAGTTTGAGGAGCACTGAACTCTGGTGCACTTTAAAATAGTGATTTCGCACTCCTGGGGAGCTTTG
Organism: Indri indri; assembly: GCA_004363605.1. NCBI lineage: Eukaryota > Metazoa > Chordata > Mammalia > Primates > Indriidae > Indri > Indri indri. The sequence continues at coordinate 93,884 of RJWJ010000529.1, forward strand.
GAAAATCCCAATGCCCAAGATGAAATACAGATATTATTATTCTTTAAAGCTCCTCAAATCATTCCAAAGAGCAGCCAAGATGAAGAACCACTGTTTTTTTTTTTAAAGGAAACTTTATGTCACTACCATAAGTGGAAAACCAGTATCACCTACCATAGATAAAAGTTGTACAAAATATCAAAGATTATCAATAATTCTCAACACATGCTATTTTCTGAAACTGATTTCTCCTCTCTTTTTTTAAAATATAGGTATTAATGGCCTGCTATCACTATATTGAGACTTTCTTTCTTACTTAACCAGAAGGATTGATAGCAAATCAAAAAGGAAAACTTTTCACAATGTGCTTCAGTATTACCAAAGCCAAGCCTTGTGCTGCGTAAACCAACTCACACACTGCGTTGCAAGTGCTATACTTTGGGAAACACTGGTCAACTAAATAAGGAGGCTTCAGTAGCTTCTTTATTTCAGTGATTCCCAAGCTCATCTGCACTTCAGACTAACCTAGAGGGGTTTCTTTAACCTGTGTCCAGACCCTATTTCCAAATGAATTAAATCAGAACCTCCGGGAATGGGTCCAGGGCAGCAGGATTTTAAAAAGCATTCCCAGGTGATTTTGACAGACAGCTGGGATTGAGAACCACTTGTCTACTCTGTAACACTTGGTTACCTAAAGAACTGGAAAATTACAACACAGCCCTCAATAAATAATCTGTCATTCGGCCACTTCCCTAATTCAGACTCTGCATAGTTGGCTGTGCTTCCATAGCATGTGCAATTTTTACCATTGAGACTAAAGAGTCCTGGCAAATCATACCCACCTACTCCCCACTCTGGGTTTGGACCAAACTGAGACATAGATTAGAGAGATGGACTGGTGGAAATCAAATCATAAGTTCTATTACTGGAAGGGTAGATTGGAAATCTCAGTTGGACCCAAGGCCAATGGACTTCCTACCCAACTGGTTTAGATCTTGGGCCAAACACCCATGAGACAGTCTGGGGCTGCATTGAAAACAGTTACCCTGACTGTTGCAAGTAGACTTTCTGCCTCTCAAGTCAAGCCCTATTGGTGAAGACAGTTAGAGATGGGCCTCTAGACCCTGCTCTGGAGGCCAGGCCTGGGCCACAATCCAGTTAGGGTTCCTGTATGGAAGACAGGAAACAGGAAGAATTCCTCCCTCCTGGGGACAGACCAGCCTGAGACATAGAGAGGGAAGGGGGCTCACTCACATACGCTGGGTTCCTTCTCCTAGTTCTAAAAATCAGTCAAGATCTTCCTTCTCCATTGGGAGTGGAGTGAAGAGGAGAGTTGGGAGAAGTTACCTTCCAAATACGTCTGAGAGTAAGATCCCGAGTTCCTAAGCATGGGCTCAGGTAGAATGACTAGAAAGAAAACACAGCCCCCCCTACACTCACCTCCTCATGACTTAGGGAATTCCACAAACGCGGCTTGGGAAATTTCGCAGCCCACAAAGAGACAGTCAGGTGTGCTGACTGCTAAAATACTCAGAGAAAAGGCAAGAAAATATCCTCCTGACCCTCCCAGTGCCTCACTGCCCTCAAAATAGGGATGCTGGGTGTCCCTAAAGGCATATTTCTATCTTCAGAGATGGAGATTCTCAGCCTTGATCTACCTATCTCTCCCAGCTGCCACACAATTTTCCAAAAGCTCTAAAATCAAAAATAATTTTAATTGACTTTCACTAAAATAAGGACACTGAATAGCACTTTTAAGATTGAAAAGAGGTTGTGCCAACATCAGACACTTTCAAAGCATTGCAATTCCCAAAAGCAGGCTTCTGGTATAAAGGAATGTGGGTCATGCAGATCTTGGTTCAAATCCTGGCTCCACCAGTTCCCAGCTGAGTGACACTGGACAAGTCACTTCCAGTCTCTGAGATACTGTTGTATCATCTGTAAAATGGGAATAACAATAGCACTGACTTCAAAATGGGTGGTGGGAATTATCTATAATAATTTAAAGTGTCTGGAATGTTATTAATAAATCATATTATTACTATTTCCCTATAACAGGGACAAGAACATTGCCTATTCCAGGACTTCTCAAAAACTGAGTCTGCTTTGAGATGCTGAGGGCACTCCCAGGAAGAGAGAGTTTAGCTCTGCCATGCTCCAGCTCTCTCTCTTTTCCAAAGTACAGAACGCACATCATTCACCGCAGTCATCCGGTGACAGCCCCTGAAAAAGATAGAGCAACGAGAATTGGAAGAAAGAAGGCAGGCCATCAGTCATTCCATATTCAATTTCAACGCCATGAAATGTGGCTCCCAGTTTTAGCCTAGTTCTTGCTCTCTGTTTTCATCCACTGTTAATCTCTGGAGCAAAACTTCAGCCTTCAGGGTGATGTGATGGCAGCCACATAAAGGCCACTTGCCCATCTCATTAGGGTTGCAATCACTTGGCTCCAGTGATGAGAAAAATGAAAATAGTCCTGTTGGTGGGTGATGGTTGATACAGGTGACCTGTCCACACTATGTCAAGTACGTCTCTGAGAAAGGACATAAATATTCCTCAGCTGGAGACAAGGGCTTCTTGTTATTGTAAATTAATCTTGTAAATATCTGATTTCTTAGAAGCTGCAAGGAAATGACTCCCTGTTGCTGTACGTGTGTGCCACTTAGTGGATCTGGTTGTCTGGGGCATGGTGATGCTCTCTGACATGGCTGTCCCTGTGAGGTCTGCCAGGGAAAGGCCACAACCATGAGGGAAAGGGCAGGGTCTTCCCCAAAGAGTGAGGTCGTCATAGCATCTGTCATCAGGACAAAAGGCAGGTCGCCAGACAAGGAAAAGGGAAATGAGCCTGCGAAGGGAGGAGAGAGGGCTCAGCTTCTCTTTGTCTTGACTTGGACCGTCTAAATGTCTACAGTCGTCTTCCTTTGCGGGGGAGATGCTAAAGGTGGGATTTGAAGCCAGAAGAAAAAGGACTGGGACAGCCTGTTTTTCCTGAGCCCCCACTAATGAGACAGCTCTACTTTACATTCGACTATCTCCTTAAGGTTTTCTTTCTTGGTTTCCTGCCATGGTCTCAGAGCTTGGATAAAGTCCTGCTTAAATATTCCATCTTGTATCGGCTGAACTGAAGTGTTAAACAAGATTGTGCCCCCAGCCAAGGCCAACACAGCCTTGGAAGTGGGAGCCCCTTTAGAAGGGAAAGCAAATCCAGCACAAAGGTAGACCCTGTGGTGCCATCAAGCCTTCCTCAAAAGGGTCTATTAGTGGCCACCCTCAGATGTAATGGCTTTATCTCTCTCAAGAGCAAGGGAATTATCTTACAGAGTTTTAAAACATTTCTGCAATGGATAAACCTTAATAGGTTTATCCAATGACTCTCTTGGTCACTGAACTTCAACACTGACCATCCATGCGCCATTCCCAGGTGTCTGGAAAAGACCCCAAAAAGATGCCTCTCCTTCCTCCTCCCTTCCCTAACTAACCACAGCTGAACAGAGCCTTCAGAGCCAGTGTCAATTCTCTCCCAAAACTTCGGGACCGGTAGTTTTGCTTCTAAATGCCCACTAAAACCTAACAATGATATTACTAATGAATGGTATTGGGGGAAAAAAAGTAGCAGAATGGGACTGGGAACTTAGAAAGTCTGCCAAGTCGCAAGACCAACTTCAATCCCTTAACATCTAATTGTGTCTTGTTTCTTCTACAGAATAAAAAGCAGTAATTCCTCTCCATTTCAGAATCCTCTTTAAATTTGCAGGGATTTCTTAAATTGCATCATTTTCTTCTCTAATCCATATAATTTCAGTAACTCTTACCTTCCCTCTAGCATTTTTTCTCCAAATTCTGCAATAATTCTTGTTCCTCTTTCCAAATATACTCCAAGCACCAATGCTAGCTCCACTGCCTACAGATGATTTTTATTGCCAATACCCTATTTCTTTTAGCTACTCTTCCTGAGAATATGTAAGAAAGCACAGGCAAGCCAGGTGAGGTGGCTCATGCCTATAATCCAGTGTTTTTTGGGAGACTGAGGTGGGAGGATTGCTTGAGGCCAGGAGTTTGAAACCAGCTGGGATATAATGAGACCCCGTCTCTACAAAAAAAAAAAAAAAATTGGCTTTACATATTCTCAAGGTAAAATTCTTATGACATCAGGGTTAGTAGAATTTCAACAAACTTATATTTAACTGAATCAAAGAAAAAGGAGTGATATAAAATGAAAGATAGCAGTGAAAATAATGATTATATATATGCACAGTAAGGGTTACCCTCTGCATTCTGCAACTTGAGACTGAGTCGGAAATGAGACATACAAATCTATGACTGATTCGGTCTCCATTCCCACACACCTCTCAGGTGTGAGCATCTCAATAGATTAGGAGTGTCTGCTCCCTGAAAACATGGATTTTTAACGAAACTTGACCCCTAAACACAAAACAACTACTTCGATTGGTCCTCAGTTGAGTAAATATTTGTTTCTGTGACAGTCATCGGAATCAAGATGGAGTCATCTGTGTTAAAAGAAAAAAAAAACTCTGACAAATAAAGCTGAGGGAGGCTGTGAAGAGGGTTCTCATGCTCGTATGCCTGATAACAAAACTATTACAAAACACCCTACAAAAACCGCAACCTTGCACTAAGGCCATTGCAACCTTACACAATAAATACTTCTGCAAGGACATCTGCCCAGCAACTGCCTATCCAATCTTGTACCGGCGTCACCCTTGTTATTGATCCTTGTAGCCAAGGACAATTATCTCAAAACAATTATGTAATCCTCCTGTGGTTTTCTTGTGTCTTCCTTTGCCTTCCTGAATACATACCTAGTTTACTATGGCATGTGTAGTCCCACTGCAATGCCCTGATTAAATATCACTTTCTTTTAGAGAGCCTCTCCCTGTTTGTCATTTAGGCTGACATTTTAATACCAGGGGATACTTTTGCTATATGCAATACATTATTTTATTAACTATTTAATGGACTTTCAATGACCATTTTTGTTATACTCAATTCCACCTTACTTGTTCATTTTAGAACCTTGTCTCCATCAAGAGAAGATCTTAAATGTCCTTATTAATTCATGGAGAATTTAGATCAGAAATACTTATTTCTCCTTCAAGGATGGTAAACAAGTTTGACGTGTTTACGTGTTCCCAACACCATGACAGAGTAGGCATTGTTGATTGAGCTACTAACAGTTTCCTTGATGAAAATAACAATTACCCTAATGCTAATAGATTTAACATTTTACTTTTATATTACGGACATTAAACACCTTTTCTCCGATTGTTTAAAATGCCTCTCAAAGATTGTTCATATAATTATCCAACTCAGAAAACAATGCTTAGTGTGGGAAATCAATGAGATTTTTAAGGTTTCACTAGTGGAGGTAAATGACTCAGCGGTGAGCTTGCTAAGTTCTTCTCAAAGCTGCACTGTTTCCAGAAGGCATAAAAACTTTATCTTGAGAATCTGAAAATGAACAATTCACTTAATGATCTTCTTGTAGAATTTTTAATAAAGTGATTCCAGACAGCGTAAAATGCAACTCCACTGTAAGCATCCTGTCATTCTTTGTCGCCACCTTGATGTTATACTAAGCTTCTTCTTTCTTCCAGAAGGTTGTGCCCACTCCACACGACATCCCATGCCCTACTCATCTGATGACATTGATTTACAGTAGGTACCTACAGCTGTAGCTGAAATAAAATTGTAGCCACTCATTGAAATTTGGAAGAATAATTAAGAAGTTTTCTTTGGCATACGAGCTGAAAACCACTGGGTTAGATATCAGTATAAATGTCCCAGATACTAGAAGGTATTTACATGAACAGATAATGACAAAGGGGAAAGTTGGAAAGAGTAGTGGTTAAGAAAGAGAAAGTGTTGGTTTCCAGTTGTAGCTTGCCATTAACTGCCTGAGTGAAGGCACTAAATCCCTCATCTCTTGAGTTTCCTCATCTGTAAATTGAGGGGGTTGAATCTAGATAGATCCACGTCTATGAAGGAATTTAGGACATCATCAAAATGGATTCAAATTCATGATAAATTGATTTAAACATAAGAAGGAAAAAAATGCCAAAAGAAAATGGGGGGTGGGGGGACTTTTTTAATAATCTTGAGTGTGGGTAGTGTCAAAAAGGTAAACTGAGTCACGATAAACTATGTTTAAGTGTTTATTTGCACAAATAGCAATTCATGAATTGGGCAGCTCCAAACCAGAGGCGGTTTGGGAGTTCCACCAAGGGAGCACGGTGGGGAGGCTCCTATAGGATGAATGCAGAAGTAAAGCAAAGAAAGCATTTGGTTGGTTACAGGTAGACAATTGCCTTATTTGGTCTGTCCTGCTGGAAAGTCCCCAGTTGTATAATTATGTTTGTTGGCTGCTTCTCATTGGTTGAGCTTAAGTTCTGTTATTCTTTAATGTAGGTGTTTAAAAGAAATAGCTCAAGTTATATTTCACTCATATTTGCAAATCGAGCAAGGTTAAAGTCACAGGTTGAGACCTAACTGGCTTTGTCTGCCTGGGGATGATTACCAGCTGGTCTTCATTTTAACTTACTTGAACAGCAGTTTTTCTTGGTATAACACCAAAAACTAGGGAGGAAAAGGAATGAAAAAATTAACAGACCTAATCATATAAAAAGTTGAAACTTTTTCATGATAAAATATTAATACATTATCAATATATTTAAAACACGCATACTGTGGAAAAACACATACACGTATACTAAATAATCTATAAAGAGTAATTACAAATAAAAAAGATGAAGGACACTTCTGTAAAAATATGCGAATTATATGAACCAGCAATTCATAAAATAAGAAATAGTGATGATAATAAACATATGAAAGCATACTAAAGTTTATTATTATTTAAAGAGATGCAAACTAAAACAACACAAAGTTAGTTATTCTGTCTTGTCAGATGTCACTGACAATATAAGTGAGGGTGTGAGATTATGCACATTCATACACATTATCAGTGGTAGCTAAAATTCATATAAACTTTTTAGAAGGGAAGCTATTAAAATTTTAGATGTAAACAGCTACCATTTGACTCAGCGATCCTAGTTCTAGGCATTTATCATGTTTTAAATTGTTGACAAACCATACAGAGATATTTGAGCAAAGGTATTGCAGAGTTGTTTTATAACAATAACATATTGGGACTATTCTAAATGCCCATCAATAAGAAATTTGTTAAATAAGTTATTATATCTCCATAAAATGGAATATTACACAGCTACTTAAAAATGGGTTTGATCTGTATGTACTCATGCTATGATATGTGCATTGTATTTTTAAGTGAAAAAATAGTTTAATCCTATCTTGTTTTCTAAAAAATGCAGGGGGAGTGTGAATGGGTGTGTGCGTGCTTGCTTACATGTAGGTGTGGAGTGGGAGGCGACATCTGAAAGAGCACCCCCAAATGTTAACATGGGAAAATAAAGTATACTGGTGATTTTCACTATCTAAATTATAAATATTTGATTTGATGAGTGTTTTTCAAGGATTGTACATCAATTTTATTATCAGAAAACAATGCTTACACTTCATAAAATAAAACAAAAGGGATTGCTTCTAGATGATTAATGAATACGGATGAAAAGGAGGGTGTTGAATCCTGGAATAAGTTTATATCCACTCAAGACAAGAATATGAAATCTTGTCTCCTTAAGACCTTAGACGAACACTTAGTAGTTGCACTTATTAAATGGTTTGGGAATGAATAGGTAAATAAATGGATGGATGGATGGATGGATGGATACTCAGGTCTCAAAGGCAGTTTCTTGTTGTTGCTGTAGTTTTAATCAATGACCTAAATAATTAAAGATTGAAAGCCACTCTGAAGTAGATTGTTGTCCAAAAATGTCAGGATGATCGACTACCATGACTTTTGGAGTCTGGTCCTTACAAGCAAAAGACCTGATGAGGGATCCAGATGATGTGGATAGACAATGACTCCAGCAGCTCCGCTTAGCTTACAAAAATACATTCTTCTCCATGAGTTCCAAGTAATCCCCGAGTCCCAGTGTTTGCTGAGCCCAAAGCCAGCCCGCCATGACTTATGCCTGCAGGCATGAAGGAAACACAGAAATGAATCCAGTGGGTAGAAGGAGACCTTATCATATGAGAGACCTGCCTGGGGAGGCAGCATTGTCTTTAGAAGATTAGCTTTTTCCTTTTGGTTTATGCATATGCTGCTAGAGTTATAAAAGAAATGAACCGATGCCAATATTATCCCACAGTCCAGAAAGCCTAAAATGTGTAATAATCCAAACATTCCCCTTCCTCACCATCCTGCGAACGCTGAAACAGCTACACTGAAAATGTTCCATTAACCATATTTCCTAAAATTTTGATGTCTTGCCTCTTCGTATTCACACAGGTCCCCTCCTTCAATATTCCCAGGAGTCTCTGTGGGCGTTTTGCGAGTTCTCAGTCTGCCAGATATCATCTCCACACAGAGTCCTCTCTGTCTCTGCTGTCTTGTCCCAGGTCCTCCTGTTGACATCTCCTGTATGCAGAAGGATCTCATTGGATCTCACTGTTGCCCCTACTGACTAGGGCCCCATGAAAAGGCCAGCGAGGGACTAGAGCCACATTCCAAGCAGAGGTGGGGAAAGGTCTCTCTTATGGGTTGGGTCACCTTAACACACATTTGGAAAAAAAAATAGACGAGGGTATGACTATGACCACACACCCCCAGCCACTCCCTCCCATGGGTGGGTGACTCGGAGGCGACGTGTTACGTGAGACTCAAGGAATGCAAACTGTTTCCAGGTAACCTTGTCTCATCATCTGCTTCCAGCCAGAACCTTGACTTTGAACATTATGTTTAGGCATGCAGACTGGTAGCAGTTCTCTATTCCTCAGTTTCAAGTTGATGTCTTTAAGTCCACCACAGACACACACACGCACACTTCTAAAGACACTTTTACTCTTTAGTTTATTTACCCTCTACTCTCTTCAACCCCAAATGAGTCTTTAGCCTTCTCCCCCATAGTCTGGAGGCCGGGAACAGGCTAATGTTGGAAAATCCAATCCAAAGTCCTACCAAAATAGTGTAGCATGGAAACCCTTGGCCTCTATTGCTCTCAGCTTTGGGGACCAATCCAAAACTCTAACACAGGAATACTCTGGTTTTAACATCTTATAAACATCTGTTTCATCTTGTTTTGACTAACCACAGCATCCAGAATATGTGACAACCAGATTGTAATTTAAATGGGTGTGCATGTGCGGAAAAAGGCACGATGGGTAGAAGCATGTGCTCCATGGAAAAGACAGGTGAGCTCCAGCTGTGGACTGACAGCATAAAGGCATTTTCTGGGGCATAATGTGGTGATGTGTAAAACTTCAAGGGATTTTCACCTGGACATCATTTCACATGATTAGGCTGCAATTACCATGTTGGGTGGACATGAGCTGTTATGAAATATCATCATCATCACCCAGTTTTACTCCTCCAAAAACACACACTGCTCTAATAAGACAATGCTCAGATCACCAATTCCTTTAACAAAGGCTAAAGTCTAACAGTTGGATGGGTCAAATTTTGCCACATCCAGTTGTTCAGTCCAGACCTTGAACCATCAAGCTATGGTTTGTCGTGGCCCATGGCACATTTCTATTGAGGTGGATAGTTCAGACGTGTGATAAATTTGAAGCATCGCATTATCAATTCTTCACCTTGAAATACACAATTGGTTCTTCTCTAGCATGGAGGTCAGCGAACTTTTTCTGCAAAGGGCCATGTGGTAAATAATTTTGGCTTTGCAGGCAGAACTACTCAACTTTGCCATAGTAGCAGGAAAGCAGCCATAGACACTACATGAATGTGTGAGCACGGCTGTGTGCCAATAAAACTTTATTTACAAAAACAGGCAGTGGCCAGATTTGGGCCATTGGCTGTTGTTTGCTGACCCCTGCTCCAGCAGATTGAACTATTTGACAAACGATGGGTAATCATCCTCAAAAAAAAGTGGGAGGTATTTTGCCAATAATCTCGGTTCCTTGCAGTCTCATTTATTGCCCAGTAAATTGTACATTCATGGGGATGAATTTTTATACAACCTAATAAATGTAGGTGGAAAGGATTCAATACAGGAGAGAAGTTGAAAATGCTGGAGAGATTGGGGATTATTGATGGAATAAAGGTCCTGAGAACGCACGAGGGGGATTCCGATGAACAAGTGCATGGTCTCTTGGACCATAGGAAGGGAAGTAGGAGAGGCTTGACTGGAAAAGATGACCCCCCGCTTTAACTGATGGTGTCTGCGACCACCTGCTGAGAAGACAGCAGATGTCAGGAGGCATGAGAACAGAAAACGTTTGAAATTGCCTTTATGCCAACGAGCAAGAAAGCTGAGTAGAGGCATGGAAGGCCTGGGGACCAACCACATTGAGGCCTTAATCAATTCATTTTAAAAATGAAACAATGCCATCTGGTCACCAGGTATTGGTGAGTGTTAAACAAAAATAAAGCCAGTTCATCTGGGATTTCAAGAATCACGGAATGTCTGAACAGGAAGGGACTTCGAATCATCAAGGCTTCCCAAAATGAGGATGACTATCACTGATGAGAGTCAAGATTGATTTTCGTGGGTACCCAGATATGACATCAAATGATACCAATTTGCATAACGAGGAACTACTTCCCTTCTGCATCCTCTTCCTACCTTTCTGATTGCCTCACATGAAAGTTCCCATCTGGTATTTGGGTGCCTGTAACACCTCTCTAAAACGTGCCATTTTTCCATGTGAGAATTCAAACTCAGATCTTCCAACAGGCAAGAGTATCTGCATAGAATTTAATACCATGGGTTTGTTTTCCTCCTATTTGTTTTCATGTTTTTCTTCTATTTATAGCCATTGATAATGGTCTTTTCATTCATGATACAAATATATGGTAAAAATATTATGTGCATTTTTTAAAGTAAATTTAAAGTGAGTCATTTTAAAAGAAAAATAGTGAATACATCTGCAGGTACTATACAGATAAGGCCAAATAGTGAAGGCATCATAAGAATCAGACATCACAGATGGGGAAGCGATGCCAGAGGACAGGAATTTCTCCTGGGTCAAGCAGCAGGCTCGAGGCTGAGCTGGACCCACCACCAGGTCTCTCCATTCCCAGCCCTTCAGTCTTCGTAGTAAGCCAGGCCTTGCTTTGACCCAGAAGGTCCCATTTAATTTGCACTGTGTGGCCCAAAGCTGAACCCCCACCCCCACCCAGGGACCCTCTTTTTCTCTCTCTGCAGAGGTGCACCTTGCAAGGTGCGCAGTCCCGGTCTGCATGGTGGAGACAGCAGCCTTGTCCATCAGCTCTGGCCTTGCATGCAGGAAAGAACATGCAGCAGAGCCCTGACGCGCCTGAGAAAGCAGCCCGTCAGAGGCCAGGGCTCAGGGAGCCGGGTGCCTGCTCCATCCCCAAAGCCTCCTGCAGATTCAGGCAGCCCCAGCAGTCCTAGCATGGATAAGAACACCCAAGAGAGCTTTGTGGGGGATGCTGGGGGTGAGGGAGCAGTGGAACTTGAGCCAAATGGTGGGGGCTTCTGGAGGCGCACCAGGAACCTACGGGCAGAGCCCACACTATTTCCTTGGTGAAAACTGCTGCTGCGCTGCTGGCATGAGTGATCCTGGCTTTGCTTACTACTGTACCCCCATGTCCTGGCTCATTCTAGGCCCTCGGTGAAAATCTGTTAAAGGTCTAATGAGGGTGACCCTTGAGTCAGCAAAAAAGGGGGTGGAGGAGAGAGAGAAAGAAGCAGAAAGGGGAAGGGAATGGAAAAAGAAGTCTCCAGGCAGGCAGGAACCCTAGCTAACATATCACTTTTGGGGCAGAGGCATTTAAGAGCCACTGAGTGATATCTGTGCTCTCTTTCTCTGCCAAGCAATCGTTGAAAGAGTCTGGGCTAAGCCAATACATGAAGGATAGTCACCCATACTTGCAGAACATTTTAAAAGAGTAAAAAAGAAACTTACGTTAAGCAGCTACATTTCAGTGATGTTTGTTACTGCAGCACAACTTTGCCTACCCTGGCTAATACAACGATGACCATGAAAGAGTTACAAAGCTTGGTACTTATACGAAATGAAGCAGAGGACACAATATTAGCATGGAAGAATCTGCTCCTGGATGTCAAATCAAAGACAGAGGTGTTTTAGTTGCTTAAAAATAGAAAAGCACTATGACGGCTGTTGGAAAGGCAACACGATGTGGTAGGTAAGTGGAGTCTGACCAACCTGAGTGTAATTCCTGTCCCAGACCCTCCCCAGCTGGGTGGCCTTAGCTTCCCTGAGCCCATTTCTCCTCTGTAACATGGGATTGACATCAACGCTAACTTCGTACAAGGGTTATGAGTTTTAAAGGAGATTATAAAACAAAGTCCTCAACTTAGCACCTTGCACAGAGCAAGTCCTCAAGAAATATAACTATTATTAGTGAAAGAGGAGGAAATAATCACTGGCAGGAATGAAAAGTGTTAGTTTCCCCCATCCCGGCAATGCCCTGTGAGTCCTAAAAGAGGGCTGCTGTCAGGCCTGCAGGGGTTAATCCAAGAAATGCACACGCACATGCCCAGACGCACGCACACACAGCCCTGCGTGCTGCCCTTTGATCCCTCTCCCAAGGCGGGAATGGAGATGAAGTCTAACAACCGTGCGGCCCTAATTGCATTTTCTTCCTGAAAGAGGGTCTGGTGCAGAACACCTGCGGTCCTGTGCTACGTGACGGCAGGACGGTCATGCAGGCAGCGGAGTCACAAGCGGCGTGCAAATTCAGGGGCTCTGGGGCCCAAGACGCAGCTGGACCTGGCAGATCCCTGAAGCACCTGCCCCAACGGCTGCTCCTACCATGTTAACAAAGCTTCCTGCACAAGCCTGGGGGCAGTCTGGAGTTTTATAATTAATCCCCAGGGGCTGAAGGTGGGGAAAGAACAGTCCAGACGTTTTCCTGATGCCCCAGAAAGCAGAATACATAGCAGAGTGGTTGGGAACATAGGGTTTGGAAAGGCAGGGGCCAGGACCCAAAATCAAGCCATAACGTCACTAGCTGTGCCACTGGGGGGAGGGTGCCCTGTGCTCCCTGAGAACCAGTTTCCTCAGCTCTAAGACCTGAGGAGGTCACATTTGCAGTATTGGATGAGATGATCTAACATGCTCAGGCACATAGTGGGTGCCTGGTAAATTTTAACCATTATATTTAGGATAATTTATTCATTTATTGGGCAAACTTTTATTGAGCAATCGCCGTGTGTCAGGTTCAGTTCCTGCTCAGGAAACATAAGTGATGCACTGAAACTAAGTCTCTGCCTTTGTGGAGCTTATATTCTGGTGAGGGAGAGAGAAAGCGAGCATGCAAACCAATTAGAGAAATTTAGCACAGGATGGTGCTTTGGAGGAAATAATAGGATGATGGGTAGAAGAAGAGTTGAGAATGGGGAGCCCTACTTTAACCTGTCTGGTTAGGGAAGTCCTCTCTGAGACAGTTGAAGGAGAACATGTTGGCAACTAAGGGAGGTTGGAGGGTAGTGTGTTCCAGGAAGAGGGAACAGCAAGTGCAAAGGCCCTGGGGTGGGCTCCCTGTCATTATGCGCGGAGATGACAAGAAAAGTCGCATAAACTACAATCACCATTCATCCAAATTCACAAGACCTAGGGTCAATATCGAAGGTTTTCAGATGTTCTAAGGTTCTTAAGCCCAGAGCATGGGGCAAATCAGCACCAATGCTTCATGAAAGGTGGTTTAAAACTGTTTCATTCCCTCTACAAATATTTACTGAGCATTCTCTATAAACCAGGTAGTGGGCTGGATGCTAAGAGATGTAAGTAAATAGGATGACTGTTGCCTTCTGTGCCTGTGACCACCCTGCATCCAAGCTCCAAGCCCAGGGTCTGAAACATAGAAAGTGATCAGCAAATATTTGTTGGCAGAGGTAACATGAGTAATAACATTTGTTAAGCTCTTATTCAGCTCTTCTACACCATTGACATATTAACTTATTTAACCCCCACAACTCTTGCCTCAGATACATTTATTATCCTTACTTTACAGAAAAGAAAACTGAAGGTCAGAGAGGTCAAGTAACTTGCCCAGGATCACACAGCTAATAAGTGGCAGAGCAAGGATTCAAACTCTTGACTGCCTGACCCTATTGTCAATGCTCTTAACCACCAGCAAGGTGCCCAACCACCCTGATTTGCCTGGAGCTGTCCTGGTTTCAATGCTGAGAGTTACGTGTCCTTGAAAACACCTCAATCCTGGGCAAATCAAGACAGTTGGTCACTCTACCCAGTACTGCCTTTCTCACAGGGTACATTGTCATGAAATCAAATAAATTTCAATATGGTAAGGTAAGTACGATAAAACAGCAAAGGGAGCAATAAACTCTGCCAGGAAAGAAACTTTCAAGTAAGACTCCAGGAGGCGAGGAAATCCGAGGTAGAGTTTGGAGAATGAATAGGAGCTTTTCCTGTTGGATAAGAGACAGGAGGGCTTTATGGGCAGAGGAGGAAGCAAAAAAATGGGGCAGGGGGAACCCCAAACAAGTAGGGATTTTTGAAGTAAAAGGTTTAAAGAAGAAAAACACAAGAACAGAAGGGAAGTTAGATATTGGAGATCTGAAGCTGAGATTTTATCCTGCAGTCAATAAGGGGCCATTAAGGAATTTGAAGTTGGAAAGGGACATAGCCAGATTTGCATTTTAGAAGGACCACTTTGGCAGCTTTATGGAGGAGGGACTTGAGGGCTCCAAGGTAATTTTGCACAAAGACAAGAGACAATGAGAACCTGGACTTGAGCAGTGGCTCTGAGATTGGAGAAGAAGTCTCCATGGAGAAAACCTTGAACAGGGCTCAAAACCCGCAGCAGCAACCCAAAGGTAAAGGAAATATTTGGAAACATGCAACCTGGAATCATGGGAAATGGATGTTCCACCGGACATCCCAGCTTGCCCTGGTCAACTGCATCTTTTTTTATATTTGAAGCACAGCATCCTTCACTAAAACCAACTCTTCCCAGCTTACCCCCAGTTTACTCAACCACTCATTCACTCACCCAGCAAACAGCACCTACTCTCTGTCAGGCACAGTCATTCTAGGCATAGGTATGAACGGTCCACAGCAAACCAGATCAGCGTTCTGGTTCCTGCCCTCCTGTGACTCTCAGTCCAGCGGGAAAACAGGCACTAAATCACCAAACACAACTAAAGAGTTTTCGATTGTTAGAAACTATGAAGGAAACCAATAGGACATTAAGGGAGAGAATAGCCCCAGTTTAAACTGGGGGATCAGGGAAACCCTCCCTGACCTGAGCAATGGTCAACAGATAACCAGGCGAGCATTCTAGGTAGAGGGAGCTGTGTGTGCAGAAGCCATGCGATGGGAAAAGCTTGGCACGTGCCAAGAGCTTCAAGGAGATGTGTGTGGCTGCAGCAAAGGGATCAGCTGGTGAGAGGCCCCAGATGAGGTGGAGAGGGGCAGGAGACACGTCACACAGGGCCACGTGGGCCTTGTGAGTTTGGATCTCATTCTAAGTGCAAAGGGAAAAGCCACTGGAGGACTTAATTAGGGGAATAAGTGATCAAATTCACATTTTATGAAGATCTCTAGGACAGCTGGGTGCAGAATGGACTATAGGTGACCAAGAGTGGCTGCAGGGATGTGAGCAAGGAGGCGGTTGTCGTTGTCCAGGTAAGAGATGGCTCGAGTCTGGACCAGGTTGGTAAGTGTAGGTGTAGACAGGAGGGTGCAATGGAGAATTACTTGGAGGAAGATGGAATCTATCTATTTTAAAAGAGTACTTTGAAAGGAAGATCTTCAAAAATGGCATCCCGTTCCCTCAATTTCTTAAGCCGGGAATCTAAAAGTCATCTTTTTGAGAGGTAGCTCTCCACTCATTGGAAATTAATCACTGCTCACTTTCCCCTACAGTCCCGATTTCTGACAGAAAAACAAACCATTTCCTATAGCATTGATCTTCCTTCTATCCTCTAATGGGGTTGAATTGTATTCTCACAAAGATATGTTCAAGTCCTAAACCTGGCTACCTGTGAATGTGACCTTATTTGGAAATAGGGTTTTTGCAAATGTAATTAAGATGTAAGTTAAAATGAAGACATATTATTAGACATATAATAGATAAGGGTGGGCCCTAAATCTAATCGCTGGTGTCCTTATAAGAAAAGACAACAGACACAGAGAGAATTCCACGTGACTACAGGGACAGAAACGCATTTACAAACCAAGGGACACCAAGGATTGCAGGCAACCACCTGAAGCTAGGAGAGGAAAGGAAGGGTTCTTCCCTGGAGCTTTCAGGGGAGCTTGACCCTGATGACACCTTGATTTGAGACTTCTAGACTCCGGAACTATGAGAGGATAAATTTCTGTTATTTCATGCCACCAGGTTTGTGATCATTTGTTATAGCTGCCCTAGGAAACAAATACACCTCTCCAACAGCCAAGCAGCTGAGGGGGCCAGAGTCACTCACATCTTTTTGCTGATGCTGGTTGGAGCTTAATTCAGTTTGAGCAGTCGCCTGATTCTAGGGTCGAGGCAGTCATTCACCCCACATATGGGTGTAAAGTCTGAACAAGCAGGAAAGTCTTTTGTGGTGCAAGATCCAATTCTGAACAGTTCCAACTGAGTTCCCTTTCTCCAAAGTAAATTTTCCATTCTTTTCCCACCTCCCTTCCTGTGGACTTCCACTTCATCCTCCAGAGCTTCGGAGGGGCGTCCCATTTCCACATCTTAAATATAAAGAAACTGAGGCAGGGGGGAGGGGGGAGGGGGAGGAGGGGATGAGTACATGCATACACAAAGAGTGCAATGCACACCATCCAAGAGATGGACATGCTTGAAACTCGGACTCGGGGAGGAGGGGAGGTAAGGGCAACATATGTAACCTAAACATCTCTACCCCCATAATATGCTGAAATAAAAAAAAAAAAAGAAAGAAACTGAGGAAGAGAAAAGATCTCTTTAAGACAGTAGCAGGATACACTGTGATAGTTGCTACCAGTAAGAGTCAGAGCTTTTAAGTGCAAGCAACAGAAACCAACTGCTATGGTCTGAATGTTCCTTAAAATTCACGTGTTGAAACTTAATCACCAATGTGGTGGTATTAAAAGATGGAGCTGCAAGAAGATGCCATGGATGGAGCAGGCCCTCCCCAGACCCCAAACCTGCTGGCAACCTGATCTTGGGCTTTCCAGCCTCCAGAACTGTGAGCAATACATCTGTTCTTTATAAGTTACCCAGTCTTGGGTATTCTATTATTGCAGCTCAAACAAACTAAGAAATAAATTCTGGGTAATTCACTCATAAAAGGAATGAATTAAAGGATATTAAGTAGTCTGCAGGAGGTCTGGAGATTCTGGGCCAGGAGCAAGTCCAAAATCACACCACAGGACCGACAGGTGAGGGCCCCTTTACAATAGAGAAACTTTCAGACCCTGCCTCTGCGGATGGGGGTCTAGGAGAGTTTTGTGACCAGTGAAGCCTTAATCACCTGCCTGGATCATCCAGCTCCAAGACCCATAAGATGGGAAATTCCTCAGAAAGTAGTTTTCTTGATGAGTGGTTCGTGTCTAGTATACTGCACATTCACTGTGCTTTCCTTAAAAATACTTTCCTACTTTCCCCATGTGCCGACTGAACACCTGGCTTGTGTGAGGCACTAGGAATTCAAAGGTAAATAAGACAAACTCACTGTTCTCCCAGGGCCCATGTTAAACAGTGAAAAGACAACAGAGATGAAGAAAACTCAGCAGCCCGGACCACTGGGAAGAGGCTTGCACTAGGAGTCTGGAGAATTGGGTTCAAGTTCCAGTCTGAGCCTGCCCCATTGCTCAATTTGGATCAAGTCTCTTTGGGTCTCAGCTTCCTCCACTACCTGTAAAACAGGGATAATAGCACCTGGACTACCTGCCATTAAAGGATGATTCGGAAGCTCAGAAGACAGGATGGGGGTGACAGTGCTCTGTAAGCACAAAGGAGTCATTGCAGTAGATTGCAAAACAGTCCACAATTCTCCATCCCTTCTTGTGTTCCCATCGTTTGCAACGTGGCTTTGCAACTTCTCCCATCAAAAGGTAGAGTCATTTTCCCCATCCCCCGATCTGGGCTGGGTTCATGACTTGTGCCGACCAATAGGATGAAATGCAGTGAGGGTGTCAGGCTTCACGAGTCCTGCTCTCTCATTCTCGACAGAATGCTGCCACCGCCTTAAGGACAGCCTGAGCTACGCTGCAGGAGAATGAGAGACCACCTGGCTGGCAGCCCGCCTGTCCCAGCCAAGACCCACACATGTGGGAGAGCCCAGCCAAGATCAGCCGAGCCCCCCACACAACACGAATAAGCCCAGCAGAGGCCGGAAGAACCATCCTGATCACTGACAGACAGCTGTTCTTTCAAACCACTGAGTTTGGGGTAATATTTTTTTACAGCATTATGGCGGCAACAGATAATGCACGTAGCAGTCCTGGGCTTCAGCAGCCTGTGACGACAAAACAAGTCATGTTAACCTGTAAGCAATAACAATTCAAACACTCCATCCTATTTTTTTTTAATTAAGCAGCACAAAGGGGGGTAAGGCAGAGGCGGCCAAATTTTTTCTGTAAAGGGCCTGACAGTAAATACTTGAGGCTCGGCGGGCCATGCGGCCCCTGTCATATAGTCTCTGTGGCAACTACTACCCTCTGCCTTTGAAACTCAAAAGCAGCTACAGACACTCTGTAACCGAATGGGGGGCATGGCCGTGTGCCAACAAAACCGGTTTACAAAAACAAGCAGCCAGCTGCATTCGGCCCAAGGGCTGGAGTTTGCGGCCCCTGGCCATGAAGTAAACAGCAAAGGTCCTTCTTTTCCCGCCCCAATGCAATTCCCAGAGATAATCACTGTTAACAGTTTTTTTCTATATCCTTGGAATCATTTTCCACACATAAATGTCCTTTAAACACACACACACACACACACACACACGGTGTCATATTATACCTGCTGGCATAAACTTGAATTTTTCACAGAATATGCCTTGGATATTTTTCCATGTCAGCGCATATGGGGTGACATCATCAGTTTTAATTGCTGCAAAGTATTCCACAGTAAGGATGTAACATAATGGTTTTTCAATATTTTACTCTCCAAGTGAATGCTGCATTGAACATCCTCATACAGATACGTTTTGATACACAAGATGGACTAGTTTTCTTCATGACCTTCGTTCAGCAGCATTCAGACAAAAGCCAGTTTAGTGCCTGATAGAAACCAGGTATTGTGTTAGGTTCTGGGGGGATCCAGAGAGGAAGCCATGGTCCCTGCCCCCAAATTGCTCACAGTGTCAGCCAATGATAATGTTGATGAATTTATTGAGCATTTACTATGAGCCATGCACAGTGAGTGTGGTGATATTTGCATGCGCTGTCTCACCCTTCACAACAAAAGCACCTCATGAGGCAGATACTATTATCAGCCCTACTTTACAGATAAGATTAAAGCTCAGAGAGGTTGAGTAACTTACCTCAGGCCACACAGCTAGCAATAGATTGAACTGGAATTCAAGTCCAGGATCTCAAGCACTCTGCCTACACTCAGGAAACTGGATTAAAATTAGTACAAGTAGAAGCTCAGAAGAGGGAAGAAAGGACTGCAGGTGATAAGGAGAGAGAGGGAATGGGGCTACGAAGACCTGGGATTTCTGGGAACCAAGGTATGTGACGCAGCACGGATGCAGAGTGAAGGAGATGAGGCTGGAGAGAGAGGCACCATAGGATCGTGGACAGTGCCCCCTCTCGGCTGAGGACTCTGAACTTTATCCTGAGAGTTATAGGGAGGCACTGAAGGGTTTTAAAAGCAGCAAAGTCAAGATCCAAGTTGCATTTTGAAAAGATCACGCGGACTGTAGCGTGGAAGATGGATTAGAGAGAGTCAGAGGGGGGGCAGGAGATGGATTAGGAGGCTGCCACCATCATCCAAGCCACATCCAGGGACGTTTCCTTCTCGAGGGCAGCTTTTGCCGTGTAATTAAAGACAGCAGGGTGGTATCAAGGACAGGGCACACCAATCCAGTGAGACCAGGAGCTCAGGGGCTCCTGAAAATGCCAAAGGCAGGTTCGGTCCCCAATTTTCCCTAGGACGTGAGAGCTGATGGCTGACTGCCCAGTGAGGGATCTAACTCAGCTCTGGACCATTTCACTCCACATCCAGAAAGCTGCAGGCAGCAGAGAGATGTCTTTGGGTCGCCCCATCCTGGGGAGAGGACATCTTGAGCAGTGGCCCGTCCACTTCCGCCACCCCCTCAGCTAGCACAAAGAGGCTGTGGCCGTATGGAGAGCCAAGCCACATGGCCACTGCATCGTGAGTCATCCCAGCTGGTTCTGGCTATTTTCCCCAGCAGGCAGCGGAGCTGGGCGGAAGTGTGTCCTGGCCAGGCGGGAGGCCAGCAGCAAGAGTGCCAGGGGCTTCCAGCCGTGGCCGAAGGGTGGATGGATGTCCGCATCCACCCCGCTGCCCTTGAAGGGAGGGAGAGAGCTGCTGGGAGAGCCTTGCTCACTTCTGCCAGGCTGAGTGGCCAACGGGTCTGGGTCCGAGACAAGATGCCAAAGGACACTGACCAGGGCAGGGACATAAAGTGTAAGGGAACAGCATCAGAGATTGAGGTTGGCAGGGGTGGAGGAAATGAAGTTGAAGTAAAATAGCTAACTACTTACCGAGCCCGGACTCCGGGCCAGGAGCTGTGCTAAGCACTTTATACCATCATCACATCTGCTGGGATACTTTATAGCTGTTATTTCATTTAATCCACCACAATAGGGGTCAGCTTGTGCCTTGTCTTTGTACAGCCCACGAGTTTTTCATTTTTAAAGAGTTTTAGAAAAAAGAAAAAAATAGGAGATAGAAACCATGTGTGGCCTGCAAAGCCTAAAATATTTACTATCTGGCCCTTTCATTTTACAGAAAAAAGTGTACCAACCCTCGTTCTAGAATATAAGCTCAGTGAGGGCAAGGTATACATGTGTGTGCACGTGTGTCTGTGTGTCTGTGTGTTTCACTTCTCCATTCCTGAATCCCTAGAAGGGTTCTTGGCACATAGTCGGTGCTTGATAAATAATGATCAGTGAATGAGCGAATGAATGAATTTTTATCATCATGCAATGAGATAGATACTATTATCATCGACTCCATCCTACTGAGGAGGAAACTGACGCTCACAGTGGTAAAATAACTTGCAGAAGTCACAAAGGTAGCAGGTGTCTGAGCTGCAGTTCCAATGCAGGCTGTTTGTCCTTCACAGTTTCGGTTTTTAGCTGTAGCAGAAGAGCCCAGTAGCCCAGACTGAGAAGCTGGGACTGCGCCATGGCTCTCATTTTCTTGTGCGTGAGACTCATCTCCAGTATTTGTTAAAATTCATGTTGCCGCGCCCTGCCCTCTTAGGATTCTGATTTCATAAATCAGAAAGAAGCCCAGGAATCTGTGTAGGGGAAGAAGAGGGTAAGCGAGGTGGCTACCAGGGTTGTGGAGGTTCAGGGAGAAGAATAGGAAGGAATATAGGTTTCCGGTGTGTGGTATGCAGTGTAAACTTTCTTCCTCATCTCCCTATGGCCTCTCCAGTAAATGATTCATGTTTCATGAGTATCTAACAGCATGTAGGCTCTCTAGTATGGGATTCAGGGCTGTGTATACGCGCGCACACACACACACACACACACACACACACACACACACACACCGTCCCCCTTAGAAGACTTGCTACATCTGGGTTACAAAACTAACTACTGTAAGCAAGAAATGTGTTCATACTTTGGAAAAAAACAGACTGAGAGCTAGAGCATTGGAAACGAGCAAGCTGATTCCTGCTGGGAGCACAATCCTGTTCCATGTGGAAATCCAGCCTGCACCAGGCCCAACATGAAACACACCGAAAACAGAGCTTGAGCAATTTGGATCCAGAAGATCTCCACTAGCGGGAAGAACTTTGTCTCAGTGAGGACCTGGGTGGTGCCGGGGGTTGAGTGGGGACCACAAGCATGAGCTGCACCCCAGTTAAAAACAATTTGACTTAGTTTATTGTTTTTCTGGTCTTAAGCCACCTTATTTTTAAATCACCAACAGATTTTTTTAATTCATTTGGTCAACATAATCACAATCACCACTGTTAAGCATTTCTTCTTTTTATGGCAAAAACAATAAAGGGAGAGAAAGGAAAGGAAAGCTGGAAAAGAAAGAGAGCAGATTGGGGCAGAGCACAGAGGGGCCAGCGCCCAGGAAGAGCTGGCACCAGGGACAGCAGGGCGGGATGAGCAGCCAGGATCAGGGAAGCTCCTGGGATCTGAGACCACCCAGATGTGGGTTCCAGCTCAGCGTCCTTGGGCTGGGCACTTGTTCCAATAGAGCTCAGTCAGAGAGGGAGGACCACTACGAGACATGTAGAGACTGATGTAGACATGCGTGTGGATGTGAGCATGGATACCGTCTTAGTCCATTCAGCGTGAGTAACAGAACTCCACAGACTGGGAGACTTATTAACAATATAAATTTGTTTCTCATGGTTCTGGAGACTGGGAAGTCCAAGATCAAGACATTGGCAGATTCGGCGACTGGTGAGAACCCTCTCTTCTTGCCGCACCCTCTCATGGCAGAAAGGGCAAGGGAGTTTTTGGGGGTCTCTTTTACAAGGGCACTAATCCCATCATGAGGGCACCACCCTCATGACCTAACTACCTCCCAAAGGCCCCACCCCCAAATGCCATCCCATTAGGGGATTAGGTTCCAACATATGAATTTTGGGCGGACATAAACATTCAGTCTATAGCAGATATGGATACAGATTTAACTTTAGTTCTTTGTTTTGTTTTGTTTTGAGGGATTGGTTGCAGAGCCTTGACCTTACACAGCTGTGGGAATGGGTTAAGCGGCCTCTGGAAACCTGTGGTCTTTGATCTGATGCTGGACCTTGGAGTGCACAGGACAGGTGGTCCAGAAGGGAAAATGGATGTAGAGGGACCGAGAACAGGGCTGGAACCCACCAGCATGAGATGAAACCCACGTCAGCTCTTGCTGCCTCTCATCTTGGTAACCTCACCGTGGAGGTGAACACACACACACCTGCCCAGGAGAGAGAGAGGCTGAAGGAGAGTCCAGGGAGAAAAGAAGTTGCAGACCCCGGCACCGCCGTGCACCAAGGTGAGCCAGGGGATAAGCAACAAGGCCTGTGAGCTGCAGAGTAGTCACTGCCTCCCCGCCCCCTTCCAATCTCCCGCGAGAATCTCTTGCACAGCCCGCTCTACCCGGAAGCATGTGGGAAAGAGGATTCTGGGAAATGTAGTTCTGCCTCGCCAGAGGCAAGATTACATAGGTACCACAGCACTTAAAGAGATTTCTTTTGTTTGGGGAGTTTGCATGAGGGGAGGGGAGTTTTGTTGTGTGGTGGGCTGTTTTTTGGTTTTTGTTTTTATGAAATAGAAATAAATTGTACAAAATGCTAAAGGATTTTCTTGAAACAGGTAAAATAATGACTCTCATAAACACATGTCAAATAGTGTATTCAACCCATTAATTAAAGAGAGAACCAGAAATATGCTTATAACCAGGTCAAAGAAGTTAAAGAACAGACACATAAATAGGTAATCGGGATTCCTGAAATAAATTTGCTCAATAGATGCAAAACTGGTCAATATCCACAGCACAATAATCAATTGCATTCTACCAGATATGATTCACTTGCATTTCTATGGACAAGAGTCATTTGCATAATTATCAGTTTTCTGCAACTTACAGAGTTGTACAATAGCTCAAAGACAATGAAAGGTAGAGGTAACCCAGAAAGGCGCGCTAGAGAAGACACCCAGTCATCTTTTCTGACCCAGACAAGTCTTTTACAATTTTTCTGACACTACGCTAATAACATTTGTTAACTACTTACTAACTGCTAGAAACTAACAGTTGGCATCAACTCATATAAACCTATCAACAAGGTCATGAGGTTGTATAGTCCCCGATTTACAGGTGGGAAAACCAAAGAACAGACAGGTGAAGTACCTCACCTAAGGTCACACAGCTAGTACACATCAGAGCTGGCATTCAAACTTGGCTGTCTGACTCCAGGCTTAAACATTCTTCCATACCACACCTGTGAACTAAAAATAAAATCTTAAGCCCTTTGCTAACTGAATAGTCCCCTTTTGGCCAAGGGGACCCCAGAAACACCTTAAAACTGACTTCCCAGACATGATGGATAAGACAGATAAAGCACAATTACATGTGTGTGATTTCCCTTCATAAATATTCATGAATCCTCCTATAGCTTGTTGACTATGTATATTTGATCACCCTGCTCAATATAAATCCTATTCCCTTTAATTTCTTCTTTGAAGCGCATGTGCCTGGCTTCTGGCCAGGGCTCTGCTTCCCAACCTGTTGGAAGGGCCACCCAGCGGGTTGCTACCCTTTTTAAGAAATAAAGCTCTCCTTTTTCCAAAGTGGAAACCTCATTAATTAATTATTTTTTTTAGTTAACACATCCAACTTGTAGTGACAGTGGCATGTGGTAGTCTGAAGGAGTATTTTAGCACACACATTGTTTAAAACTTGCAGCCAATGTTCGGTGATAAGGAAAGGTATGCCCACCTTCAGTTTTACTGTTGGTTTGACTTCTCTGCAGAGAATGACACCCATCCCATTTCCTGCTCCAGGTCAGACCACTCCCATTCCATAAGTCAGCAGTCCCCAACCTTTTTGGCACCAGGGACCATTTTCATGGAAGACAATTTTTCCATAGACTGGGAAGCGGAGGATGGTTTCGGGATGATTCAAGCGCATTCCATTTATTGTGCAGTTTATTTCTATTATCATGACGTTGTAATATACAATGAAATGATTACACAACTCACCATAGGTTGGGGCCCCTACCATAAGTCACCTCCACCTCCACTCTCACCCCCTCTCTGACTCCTGCCAAGAGGTGGCTTTTACAGCTAACTTCCAGCTTTCTTCTTGCTCAAAGGAAGATGCTGAGGGTGAACATTGATTCCTCAGGACACTAGAGGGGCTTTTGGAAGCTGCTAGATGAGAGAGGAAGAGGAGGGAGAGAAAGGAAGAAGAGAAGACAGATGGGGAAAGACGAGCCACTGCTGGGAAGAAAACTTGGTGGGCAAACCCGCAGGGTTTAGTGGAATCTGCTCAGGTTCTGCTGAATGCTGTGCAGTGTGAACCGCCCTCCCCACCTCCACGAAATCTTCCGGGAAAAAATGGCATTTTGTTAATGTACTGAGGCATTAGGTCTATTGGGGGGAGTGCAGAGAACAGCAGATCCTCTGGACAAACTGTCAAGCCTGGGTCCAGTGCTTTACACAGCTGGGGTGCGGGTTCGTGACTTTAACTATGCAAAGTGGCTGACCCAGAGTAAGTATTAAGTAAGAAAGGCGGACAGAGACATAGAGGGGATGGAGCTGTGGGAAGAACAGTGAGGAAATTGCTTGTGTGAAAACACAGAGCAAAGGAAAATTCCCAAATGACTCCACCCTGGAGACTCCTTCAGAGCTGAACCAGCATGTCCTGTGCTTCCCTGAATCCCCAGCACGAAGCCTAACCCAGAGTGGATACTCAGTGTTTACTTGAATTTGTTGAAAATGCATGCCTCCCCTTTTACAAGAACACATATAAACAAAAGCATATAAACTGGACACATTAGAAATGCTGTCTGTCGGGAGCTGGAGAGGGACAGAGTGAGAGGGAATTGATTAATTAGTAATCAAACAAAAGGCAGCTTTGTCCAATAAATGACGAGAACCTACTAAGCAAAAAGGAGCACGAATAGCAAAAATGCTTGGCGCCTGGGATCTAGAAAGTAAAAAAGGGAGGAAGGAAGGAAAGAGGGAGAGAGGAGAGAGGAAAGGGGAAGGAAGGAGGGAGGGAAGGAGGATGACTGGTTGATGAGTGAATGACAGTCCACCAAGGATGCTGGTTGGCTGCAGAAAGGAGATGGGTTGAGGAAGCTTCTCAAAGTCCTGAAGCAGGACTGTGCAAGGGTTAAGAAAGTATGCCTCGGTGGAAAGCAACCCAGCGTCTAAGGGATGGAAGGGAGACTTGTCATTGAAAACCCTTTCATGCCTTTTGAATTCTACACCACGTGGAAACATTGCCTATTCAAATATAAAAATATACATTATTCTAGAAAATTAGCTAGGTTGATAATAGGGAAGAGATTTCCAAACCTAAATATATTCCTGCCTTTGCAAAAATTTGGGAAATTCTACTTTCTTTTCTGGAGAAGAACCAGAAAGCCAATGTTTGCCTCATTCCCAGCCCTGGAAGTGATTTGTTGAGAATGTGGTCCTGTCCCAGGCACTGACTTGAGGGCTGCTGCACGCAACCATTTCAGTTGAACCCTGCACAGCTCCAGGGGCTGCCAGTGCCATCAGCTATAATGTGAATGGGTTGTTCAGTGCCCAACCTGCTCAACCTTATATGGTGATACTCTCCTCTTCCCACAGCCTAGATCACTCCAGGGTATAAAAGGATCATAAAATTCAAGCTCCAAAACAGCCTCCACCAGGAGCCTCTTTTGTTTCAGAAGGATTTTATGAGTGTTGTTGGCTTATTGGTTTTCAAATGTGGAGAAAGCAAGCAAGGACTCCCCCCAGTGAGTTCACCTTCCCTCTGGCACAGCACTTGAGTTCCTGGCCCTTGCTAATGATCCCTCACCACAAGTGAATTGATTCTGCCCACAATAGCTAACAATGGTCTGATGGTTTGTTTGTCTTCTCCGGGAATTCAATTTGAGGCATGTATTCAGGCTAAGGGAGCTTAGAGCATCCTGACCACTCAGGATGTGAGGTTATTGTCAGGGGGTGAGACAACAGCTGCCTCTCCAGGGGCACATGAGCAAACAGCCCATCATGCTGCTCCCCTGTCTTCTGTTCCTAGCATAAATGCCTCACAGACTAGGTCCAGAACGATCACTCATATGTCCCCAGGAAAACTCCTCTTCCTTCCAGATGACACAGTGTCTGCAACTCCACGGTTACAGAATCATTGCTCACTGGCAGCAACGAACCACGGAGTAAAGCCCAAACTTGAGAGGTTACAAGGTTCACGGGTATCTGATCCCATGTTCTCCTTGCCGGTCCCCACACTGAATCACGTTCAGTTCCGTATGCTCCCCTGCTGCCTGGCTTTTGCACATGCTGGTCTCTCTGCCAAGATTGCCTTTCCATGAAAGGAGACTGGTTACATAAACTATGGCACACTCTTACAACAGAATATTGTGCTCGCCTGCTGGATCAACTAGCCAAAAAATTTATTGATAAGTTTTAAATTTATTTATTCTTTATTTATTTTTATTTCAGGCTATTATGAAGGTACGTACGTTTTAAATTTATTTTTAAAAAATAGAATATTGTGAAGTCATTAAAAATGATGGTAGAGAAGAATGTTTGATGTCATGGGAGAATGTTACAATATGTTGAGAAAATCCGGTTATGAAACAATTGCAGCTAATATTTATTGAGGTTTTACTCTGTGCACTAATCAGTGAATCCTCAAAACAACCTTGGAAGAAGGTACTATTATTACCTACCATTTTACCAATAAGGAAACTGAGGCCCAGAGAAGACACATAACATGTCTACGATTACAAGCCTAGTTGGTGGCAGAGCTGAGATGTGAACACAGGCAATTCGTCTTTATGTCTATGTCACACGCTACTGTGCCAAGCAGAGTTTGTGCAATGTGATCCTATTTTTACAAAAACAAAATAAAAAGAAAAATATTACATGTAGAAAGACAAAGAGTGTTTTAAAGGATTGCCATAATAGGGACCAAAATGTTCAGAATGATTATCTCCTGAGAATGAGATTTATGATAGGTGATGTCACAGGTTGGTTCCCCAGGAATCAGCCCCTGAGATGGAGTTTAGCATGTTGATTAAGGAGGCCCCATGAAACAGGAGAGAGAGGAAGTAGGGCAGAGGGAAAGCTTGAGCTTCCAGGCAGGGAATTCTAGATCTAGAACAATCCTTCGGAGTGTCCCAAGTTGGCCCAAGGTAGCCAGACCTTTATGGTCCCTGATCCATGAGTCACTGGATGTGGGCCACCCCGTGAAGCGGGGAACATTGCATGAGGCAAGCCTCTGCAGCCAGTGTGTGATGATTAATGTGTCAGCTTGACTCAGCTAAGGGATGCCCAGATAACTAGTAAAATATTTCTGGGTATGTCTGTGAGAGGATTTCCAGAAGATATTCACTTTTAAATCAACAGACTGAGTAAAAGAGACTACTAATGTGGTAGGCTCTCCAATCCATGGAGAGCCCGAATAGAACAAATAGGCAGAGAAGGGGAAATTCACTCTCTCTTCTTGATCTAGGACATTCATCCCTCCGATATCAGCACCCCTGTGTCTCAGGCACTCGAACTCGTACTGGGACTTACGCAATTGGCTCCCCTGGTTCTCAGGGCTTCAGACTTGGACTGAATCACATCACCTGCTTTCTTGGGCCTCCAGCTTGCAGACTGCAGATCATGGGACTTCTCAGCCTCAATAATCACATGATCCAGTTCCTCACAGTAGATCTCTTCCTATACATCTACATATATCCATTGATTCTGCTTCTCTGGAGAACCCAGACTGGTACACGACACAGTCCCTGAAGGGCTGATAGCTGGGGACTGGCCACAGACAGCACACCCGCCAACATGTTCTTTCTTGAGGAGGGATCTGACATGGGTATCACATTGAGCCCCATGGGTGATTTTAATGCTCTTCCTTTTGTTTGTCTATATGTTCTGCAATTAATGCACATCACTTGTGCAGTGAAAAAGGGAAAAGCTATTAGAAGAAAAGAAGTCATCAATCCTCAATCACATCAAGGCCAAAGGAAAATTTGGCTCTGGCTCTTGAAGTGAACAAGGCCAAAAGACAGCACAAAAGTCCAAAAACAGAGAATCATGTCCTTCTCAGGCAATCAATGACTCACACCATCCAGGATTGCTTGGGTGTAAAAATTAGTTCAAATTGCTGCACATGAATTCTCTGGTAGGGCTCCAAATACAGACAGTTATAGAAGCTGACAGGTGTGTGAGAAGGGCTTTGGCCAAGGACCCAGCTGACCAGAGTAGCTCGTCTTAGGGAAGCCTGTGGCAGCTGCCTTCCCCACCTCAGAATGAGAGAGTTATAGACTGTTACATGGTGGCCCCCAATGAACCACACCTTTTGCTCTGTACCTATTATGAGCTGAATGTTTCTGTGCCCCACATCTGTGTTCCTTCAGGTGGGTGGAGGATGTCGGGAGCAGGCATTCTTTCACTGGCACTTCGGGCTTCCACAAAAGTGACAAAATGGGCCCAGCCTTAAAAAAATCCTCACAGTTGGAAGTCAGGCCATTGTGCCCTAAAGTGGTCAAATCAAAGAGATCCCAGTGAAATGGTGCTGTAAATTCCATCCACGGTGAAATGTGCTGCAAATAACATTATATATTAACATTATTGCTAAGTACAGAATTTTGTGAATTGCAAAATTCTTTTATAAATTAGGACAAATTCAATGTTGGCACTGTAGTAACACTCCAGGTTCCTGGCCCATTCCATCTTTTGATGCCATAAATAATCTTCAAAATGTGTATGTGCACACACACAGATACACACACACAGTTTTAGGACAAAGGTAACCCATCCCCAGCTCTACGGACTAGATTCTAGTCTCAACCAATCAAAATAAGGCATGCCCCTGGCAACTGTTATTGGTTCAGGATAGATCACATGATCTAAACTAGCCAATCAGATCGAAGGGAGAAGATACAGCCAGCCACAGTTGGGAGATTTTAGCATCTCTCCTGCTAGTGAAGCATGAAGCACGAAGCCTCACAGGAGACCATTTGTACCTACCAGGAGAATCAGAATGAGCCCACTTGAGGAGAGCAAAGCAGAGAGATGGAAAGAATCTGGGTCTGGTCCTCTAGACATCATTGAGTTGATGATCGTTTGTTGCTTAGAGCCCACCCTATAGAACTTCTAGGTCTATGTGATTAAATACTTTATTCCTAAGCAAGTTTTATTCAATATTTTCTTTCATTATAGCTAAACACATTCTAACGAATGCATCTATCATTTTCAACATACTATTATTTTTGTTTAATTGCCTGCTGCCCCCAGATTTTCCCTCTAGACTATATTCTCTGTGATGGCAGAGACTGTTTTCTTCACCATAGACTCCCCAGGGCCTAATAGAGTGAATAGTTCATAGTAGGAATGCAACAACTATTTGTAAATGAATGGGTAACATCATCTATGCTTCATAAATGGGAGAGGAGGGTGTGGGCTTCCAAACAGAACATGAATGTAACCCTCAGCCTAGCCCAACTGTGCTTCAGCCACTATTGAGTACTTTTACTAATGTAACTTCGTAGCTGTCGCAAAACTATTGTCATGTGATGGGGTTCAGGACATGCTACCCCAAAATATTGCACCTTAACATCTGAGAAAATAGTAAAAGCAAAGTCTCTCTCACCTTCCCCTTGCCCTTCTCCCCTGAACTAGTCCATAAAAGAATTTTCTTACATCCCCTAAAGTAGGTCATAAGACTCTCATTCCAGGAGTGCCCTCCCTATACCCGGAAAAAAGGAATGTCCTTATCTCTGAAGACACAGGGATGCAGAGAAGAATCTGAACAAGCAGGCCTTGCTAAGTTCCCCCCAGTTTACTACTGTTAGATCATGCAAACTTTGTCCAACCATACTTCTGCGCAACTGTCCGCTGTTCGTCAAACGTAAGCATAAAAATATGCAGGTTTCCCTGTTTCTTTGGGTCTTCCTTTTTGAAGGCTCTCATGTCATGGAAAACTCTTGTATATTAAATAAATTTGTATGCTTTTCTCTTGTTACTCTGTCTTTTGTCATAGGGGCCTCAGCCATGAACCTAGCAATGGGTGAAAAAAGAAATCTTTTCTCCCCTACACATGCTTTACCTGTGAATTGTTTAAGTTATTCAAAATCCAGAAGCATATATGTGAGTGTGCCATGAAAGTAATCAATCATGTGGTCAGTGGTCAACAACAAGTTAAAATTCATCATTGTTCCAGCTGTACCTCAATGCTCTCTGCACAAACCTCTCCCAGCACCACCTCCAGCATTCAGCCTTCAGACCACAAGGCATAACCCCTATCACCCCAGAATGTGACATCCACAATTGGAATATAGTCTTCCAAAATGTTCTAGTTATATGTAACAAATTACCCCAAAACTTAGCAAAAATTGTCCTAAAACTTTAACCAGCAAACATATTTCACAGGTCCACAGGGTCAGGAGTGTGAAGAGGCTAAGCTTCATGGTTCTGGTTCAAGGTCTCTCATGAGATCACTGTTAAGCCATGAGTTGCAGCTGCTTCTATAGGGCTAAGGGACCCACTTTCTAGTTCAATTACATGGCTGTTGGCAGGAGGTTTCGATCCCTCACCGTGTGGTCTCTCTACGGAGAGAATCAATCAGGAAAGAGAAAGCACACGCACTAAAGACAGAAGCCGAGACTGTTTAGAACTTAATACTGGAAATGACATACTATCATTTCTGCCATATTCTGTTCATTACAAGTTAGGCGCCAAGGAATAAATTTCAAGAAATCTGTTGTACAGCAAGGTGACTATAGTTAATGATGATATATTGTATTCTTGAAAAATGTAGAGTGTAGATAGTATATGCTCTTGCTATAAAAGTGAAAACTATGTGAGGTAACACATTTGTTAATTAGCTAGATTTAACCATTCCACAATGTATACGTACTTCAAAACACCATGTTGTACATAATAAAAACACACAATGTTATCTGTCAATTTAAAAATAAATGAGTAAATAAATTTTTTAAAAAATAAAAGTGTTTCAGACTAATTCTAAAAAAAAGAAAGTTAGGCATTAACTCCAACTCATATTCAAGGGGAAATGACTTAAGCTCCATGTCTTGAAGGGAAGAGTATCAAAGAATTTGTGGACATATGTTTAAAACCTCACTAACACTGACCCTTTCTTTTCTTCACTGAGTGCTGATCTTCTGGGATTAAGAGAGCCACAGCTTGGGAAGCATTATGCATACTGCATCATTATCATCACCACCATCATCATCATCAACACGGGAGAATGGCCATATTAATTGCTACCATTTTCTGAGCCATGTGCCAGGCAGTATGTTAATTGCTTTACATACATTTAATCTTCATAACAACACTATTAGGTGGATACTATTATTATTCTCATTAATAGTTGAGGAAACAAAGTCTTGGGGCAGTTAAGTGACTTACTCAATACTAAATAGCCAGTAAGTAAATAAATCAAGTTTTGGACCCAAATCTATCTAACTGCAGAGGAGTCCATGCTGTTAACAGCTACTCTACACTGCCTCCCACTGGCCATTAAAGGAAACTCCATCTGTCCCAGCAACCAGGTCAGGGCCCCAAAGCCCACCATGGGATGAAAAAAAAAAAAAACAACTTTGAAATCAGAGTTAAAGAAGGTCCAGATTGGAGGATGGGAGTGTGGGAAGTTGCAATATACAGAGCATACTCAAGAATGGAGCCAAATGAATAAGAGAAATCTATGCACATCTCCCAATGCATGCAAATCTTATGCAGATATATGCAAATATATGCAAGTGAGCACACCAATCTGTCAATGACCATGCCCTGAAAAGCAAAGGGGGCAGGGGTCAGCTTTTCAGAATGCAGTTCCTTCCCCCCACCCCACCCCAGTCTTGACTTATCTTGGTCACCATTGGACAAAAGGTAAAAGCTCTAGACTGAAGACTATAATAAAAGTTGTACCAGGGGCAACATCCAGACCCCTGCAGGAGTTCAGATACCTGAGACCAGGGAGGCTGGGCTTCCCCAACTCCCAACAAGCTGCCAGATCCAATAAATTAGTAAAAATTAATAAAGAAAAATCCTGTTTGCAAACAAGTGTCCATTTCCTTGTCCCAAAGGTAAATTAGCAAAAGCTGAACTGGACATCTATCCTTCCAGTGCAATCATTCTAAAACTCTGGTGTGCGCTGAAATCACCCAAAATCTTT
Source organism: Indri indri (assembly GCA_004363605.1). NCBI lineage: Eukaryota > Metazoa > Chordata > Mammalia > Primates > Indriidae > Indri > Indri indri. The sequence continues at coordinate 126,912 of RJWJ010000529.1, forward strand.
ATTTAAAGTGCACATACCTGTGCCCCTCCTGAGACCTCCGGTGTCAGTATTTGGTGGGGGAGAGTCAGCCATGCTGGAAATCTGCATTTTTAAAACACATCCCAGATGATTCTGGATCAGGGAGTCCATGGACCACCTTTTGAGAAAACCAGTATTGAAAAAACACACGGTATGAGAGCAGACTGACCTGAATTTGAATCTCAGCATGACTTTTACTAGCTGTGTAACCTTGGATTGTCAACAAGGTGTCACAGTTCCACTATCCTTATTTGTAAAATGTGGCTAATTTTATTCTCATTCTCCAAGGGTTGTTGAGATAATTCATTTAAAGAGCTTGGCACAATGCCTGACATAGAGCAAAATCTCAGTAAATATTTGGTGTTATTATGGGATGATCATTCCCTGATGAAAAGGGGGAACCAGAGTCTCCCTCACCCAGTATCCAGGCTGGCTCATAAAATTCTAACTTGCTTTTCTGTCCAGTGTCAACAAGGGGTGGTTGTCGCTGGCTTCCACATCCAGGATGAAGAACCATAAAGCAATTGGCAAAATAGGAAAGGGAACATCTTCTTTCTTTTTTGTTTTTATTTATCTTAGATTGTTTTTATTTTATTTTGATAATTTTGTATAATTCTTTATTAGATTTATGTCTAGATATTTGATATTTTTGATACTATTGCAAACTGTATTTTTTTTAGCTTTTTTTATTTCGGAATATTACAAGGGTACAAATGTTTAGGTTACATATATTGTCTTTGCCCCACCCGAGTCAGAGCTACAAGCCTGTCTATCCCCCAGACAGTGCACTGCACTCATTAGGTGTGAATGTATGCAATCCCTCCTTCCCCCTCCCACGTGCCCAACATGAAATGAATATTACTACCATACGTGCACGTAAGTGTTAATCAATTAGTACCAATTGGATGGTGAGTACATGTGGTGCTTGTTTTTCCATTCCTGTGATACTTCATGTAGTAGAATGGGCTCCAGCTCTATCCAGGATAATACAAGAGGTGCTAGATCCCCATTGTTTTTTATGGCTGAGTAGAACTCCATGGTATACGTATACCACATTTTATTAATCCACTCATGTATTGATGGCACTTGGGTTCTGAAGCTATGAAGATGGAGAGCCTGAGAGATGGAAACTACTATGCATGTAAACAAAGGGAACAGCACTTTGAAAGTATTGAGCAAGTGAACAATCTACTAGAGATACAAGCACCAAGGCGCCTGCAGCCGCACCCAGACATTCTTATGCTCCGTGAAGTGGTTTTGGACAGAAAATCTGGTTCTCTTGCACTAATATGTGAACTTACAGACGTGAATATTTATGAGCTAATACAAGGACTCAGGAGTGCATGATAAGAGCAGAACTTCACCTAGCACTCTGGGAGGCCGAGGCGGGCGGATGGTTCTGAGCTCAGGAGTTCGAGACCAGCCTGAGCAAGAGCGAGACCCCGTCTCTACCAAAAATAGAAAGAAATTAATTGGACAGCTAAAAATATATATAGAAAAAAATTAGCCGGGCATGGTGGCGCATGCCTGTGGTCCCAGCTACTCGGGAGAATGAGGCAATAGAATCGCTTGAGCCCAGGAGTTTGAGGTTGCTGTGAGCTAGGCTGACGCCACAGCACTCGCCCCAGGCAAGAGAGTGAGACTCTGTCTCAAAAAAAAAAAAAAAGAGCAGAACTTCAGGAAGCTTCACCCAGCAGCACATGTGAAGGAGAATGGAAATTTTGTTTTCTTTTCACCTTTATATAGATATTAATTTAATAAAATCCCAGAATTCCTCAAGTTGGGGAAAGCTAACAAAGTGTTGATTTTAATTCTTTTGATTTTCATTGTGGAAAACTGACAATAAATTATGTGAAACAGGATAAAAAGATTATAGTATTACATGGAAAGTTAATTGTATCTAGACAGTTTACAATTTGAATTACTTTCAATTATTTACATATTATCAACATTCTTGTCTAGGTATGCAGGGAAAAAGTATAAATTTATGCGTCAAAAGACATTGTAAACTTAAGGATCAAAAATGTCAAATGGTATATGTGCTCATAGAGAGAGAGTGGTTTTCTGAATGTTAGGTGAACATGGTCATTTTGCAGATTTAAAATTTAAGAACTTAAAAACACACCTTTGAAATTAAAATCAAGTAAAATGTGACATCTTCCGGAACAAGGATAAACTGTGATGTGGGAAGTGTAGTATTAAGAGTTTTTGAACGTAGCAAAAAGCTACAGGAAGGAAGGTAAGGCTAGCACTGGAGTGTGAGTCCGGGTGCTACCGCAGAGCACTGCGCCTACAGCCATCGTGCTAAAGGGTCCTCTCCTTTCGTGAAACAAGACAGTGTGGACTATGAATTCCAAAGCAATCAGTAGTCTTCTTGGATTTTAAAAAAAAGTACTTCCGTTGAACGGTAATCTACCTCCCTTTAAAACGGAAATCTCCGCATTGACAGGAAGCCTAGGAAAATACTGGGTTAGCAAGTGACTCCTAGTGTTTTTCATAAGCAGCACAGTTCGGAGGAAAGTGTCCTGCAAGGCCTGCCCTGAGGCTCAGGTTAAGATAATCAGACTATGTTACTCTTGTGATTATCAGTACTGTTCTCACTGAAATCAAAACGTGTGGCTTTGCCTGTTCACAACACAAATGATAAATGTTTGAGATGACGGCCGGCGCGGTGGCTCACACCTGTAATCCTAGCACTCTGGGAGGCCGAGGCGGGCGGATTGCTTGAGCTCAGGAGTTCGAAACCAGCCTGAGCAAGTGCAAGACCCCGTCTCTACTAAAAATAGAAAGAAATTAATCGGACAACTAAAAATATATAGAAAAAATTAGCCGGGCATGGTGGTGCATACCTGTCGTCCCAGCTACTCGGGAGGCTGAGGTAGAAGGATCGCTTGAGCCCAGGAGTTTGAGGTTGCTGTGAGCTAGGATGATACCACGGCACTCTAGCCTGGGCAACACAGTGAGACTCTGTCTCAAAAAAAAAATTAAAAAAATAAAAATGTTTGAGACGATCGATATGCTAATTACCCTGATTTGATCATTATATAAATGTATCAAAATAACATTGTATCTCATAAATATGTACAATTATTACGTGTCCACTAAAAGGAAAAAAATAAAATACTAACTTGTGCCATTATTACGTGAATAAACCTTTACCTTTTCTTTGGCCTCTCACTGGCTCCTCCCCTGGGAGGCGGAGCAATGGGTCTGATTGGTAAAATGGCAAGAGTCTGTACTTCATTGGCCCATTGTTCCTTGTGGGTGTGGAGTTTAGATGTTACCGCCTCCCTCCCTTCCTCTTTCTCCTCCCTTTTTTCTTTTCTCTTCTCTCCCCACTCCCTCCCTCCTAACTCACCCCTTAAGAAGGTCTCAAGTTCGGGACCCAGGGGAGGAGTATTAAGAAGCTGATTAGGCCCACAGGTCCAAGCCATGTGCTCCAAACCATATTAGCCAGCAACAGACTTGACATTTTGATCCCTGTGACATCTGATCCCTTGACATTTTGATTCCTGTCTATTAATGTCTCAATTGGTCCAAAACCCATAGAGCGAAGGGGTGACCATCTGCCAAAAACCCCACCACCTAGTGTGTGCCTTGTGAGCGCCTCCCTGCACCCCCAGTGGGTAAATTCCCTTAATATCCGCTGCCTAACTTGGCAGGTTCCCACTGAGGCCAATTATTCAGTCCCGATTAACCATGGCAACCATACTCATGCGCTAATTTCACGGCTGTCAAGACTTCCTCTCATGGAGCATCCTTTATTTGCTTGAATTATGATGGTTTTTTTTTCATCTATTATTAATCAAGTGGGTTTGTGTGTGCAAAATCAACAGAGAATAGCCATCATAAATGATACCTCGAAAGAGGAGCCCCAGGCTCAGTTCATTAACGATTAATAATTGGGTTTTGAAAAAGCTTTCAAAAGCATGTAATCCATGTTTACAAACAATACCACTGCCCGACCAGCTCTATAAAAACAGGAGCAGCATCCGTGGGATGCCGGCTAGGTACCACGTGCTCTGAGTGGCACTTCACACACATTCATTATGGCATTTAATACTCACAACAACCCCATCTGCAGATGAGAAGACTGAGTCTCCAGGAGGATGATCGACAATAGTGCCCAAAGTCACACAGCCAGAAGTCACCTGGCCAGAATTCAAATTTAGGTCTTGTCTTCAAAGTTTCCTTCTTTTTCTACCACACCACGATGCCTCTTTGTAACCTTCTCATCATTTTGTCAAGCCAATCCCCAGTACCAAATAGCCTATTTTAATGCTTAAACTCGTAGAATAATTCTCAGGTTGAAATCCTGACTCTTCCCCTTGCTAGATGTGTGATCCTGGGCAAGTCACTTAAACTCTCTGAGTCTTCATTTCCTCAACAGGAAGATAGCAATAATAATTCTGCTCTGATTATCTTATGGTAATTACCTTCTAAGGATAGCTATGAGCATTAAAACACAGTAAAGACCATTAAAGAGCTTTGTAATCCATAAGAAATATACAAATACAGTTGACTCTTGAACAACATTGGGGCACTGACCCCCTACACAATCAAAAATCCAGTTATAACTTTTGACTCCCTTACCTACTAATAGCCTACTGTTGACCAGAAGCCTTACTGATGACGCAAATAGTCGATTAACACATATTTTGCATGTTATATGTATTATATACTGTAGTCTTACAATAAAGTAAGCTAGGGAAAAGAAAATGGTATTAAGAAAATCATAAGGAAGAGAAAATATATTTACTATGTATTAAGTGGAAGTGGATCACTATAAAGGCCTTCATCCTCATCGTCTTCACGTTGAGTAAGCTGAGGAGGAGGAAGAAGAGGAAGGGTTGGTCTTGCTGTCTCAGGGTGGCAGAGGTGGAAGAAAACCCATGTATAAATGAACCTGTACAGTTCAAACTCATGTTGTTCAAGGGTCAGTTGTATAATATTGTTTGATATTGTTATTTAAATTATTCTTTGGTGATAGGCGGACTTCTAAGAGGGTCCCCAGTGATTCCTGCTTCCTGGGATTCAAGCCCCTGTGTAACTCTCTCCCCGATGGGATGCCATTTCTGTGTTGTTAGGTTACGAAAGATGTGACTCCTGTCTCGCCAGCAGACTCTATTACTTTTTCAGCTTGCACATTCTGATACGGCAAGCTGCCACGCTGGAGAGCTCGTGTGGCAAAAGACAAGAGGAAGTGAGGCCCTCACTCCAACAACCATGAGGAGCTACGTCCAGCCAACGGCCAGGTGAGCTGGAAAGCAGAGTCTTGAAATGACCAAAGTCTCGGCTGACACCGTGATTGCAGCCTGAGCCACAGGACCCAGCTGATCTCTGCCTACACTCCTGACCCACTGAAACTGTGAAATAATAAATGTGTGCTTTTCCAAGCCACTAAGTCTTGTGGTACTTTATTAATCAGCAATAGCTAATAAACCATTCAATCGCCGATGTATTCAAACATTGGCTGAGCCCCCACTACATGCCAGGCACGATACTAGGGGTGGAGACGCAGGGATAACCAGGGCATGGTCTGTATCCTCAGGTTGTTCATTCTAGCACGGGATCTGATGTGCACATAAATGAGAGTGAGACACACAGCGCACAATGCACCATCTGTGCACAAGGATGCAGGGTTAATATGCATGACAATATACCTCCTCAAAATGCAAATCCTAACTGCTAAGAAATGTACATTTTTTTTAGTTAAAATTGAAAGGTAAAATTTAGCTTAAAATAAAGGAGAAAAGAAAAATCTAAATATGTCCATCAACAGGACAATGACCAAAAAAAAAGAAAACCAAAACACAATTATATTTGTAGTTCATGAAGTCCATGATGTACTTAGCATCCGTTAAAAATAATGAAGTAAGTCTTTATCTGTTGACATGGCAAAAACTCCAAGACACATTGATGGTTGAAATTCTTTTTTAAAAAAAACAATATTAGACACAACTATTCAATAAGATACTTTACACTGAAAAAATAATTCACTGTGCACACACACACACACAAATAGCACTTATCTTCCATGGATATATAAACATGTACAGTATGTGGAAAACAGACCTTGGACTCAGACATCTGGGGCTAAACTTCCAGTTAAGCTATTTACTAGTTGTGCAACCTTGGGAATATTTCTGAAATTCTTTGAGCCTCAGTTTCCTCATCTGTAAAATGGGGATTATGATAGTATATACATCATAAGGTTATTGTGAGGATTAAATGAGCTAATATAAGGCTGATGAATAGCAAATGCTCAATGAATGGTTTTGCTATTATTAATACTAATACAATAGTTATAATTATTCCTGTTACTGTTACTGATCTGGAAAAATATACACAAAAATAAAAATAAAGAAAAATTTTAAAAATGATAATAAAAAAATAATAAGGGTACTGGAATAAGAATGAAGGAAAAAGGGTCTTTAGATCTACCCATAATTTCAATTTTTTACAAGGACGATGTTTCAGGTATTGCATAACCAACAATCAGAATCGACAAACGGCCTGGCACAGTGGCTCATACCTATAATCCCAGCAACTTGGGAGGCTGAGACAACAAGATCCCTTGAGGCCAAGAGTTTGAGACCAGCCTGGGCACATAGCAAGACCCTATCTCTAAAAAAATAATAATAATAAAATTAGCTGGGCATGGTGGTGCACGCCTATAAGTCCCAGTTACTTGGGATGCTGAGGAAGGAGGATCACTTGAGCCCAGGAGTTCAAGGCTGCAAAGACCTATGGTCATACCACTGCACAACAGGCAACAGAGTAAGACTCCATCTCTTTAAAAAAAAAATCAATAAATAGTCAAATAGGTACATTTACCCAGAGGCCATCCCACTGATATTTTCTCCATATATGAATTTTCCTCTTTGTCACTTTTGTCTGAAGAAGGAGCCAGGGAAGCCTTCCCGGAAGCCCTGCAGATTGACAAAGGTCCTCCAGAGAACCTGGAGAAGGGTGGGCCCAGGAACTGCTCCCAAAGTCCCCCAGAAACCCCATGGATGGCAGGGCCAGCTGCCAACATGGCCTGCCAGGGCCCTCCAGGGTACGTGACTTGTACTCTTCCAGCCCCATGGAGCCACCCATTCATAAATTCATAGTAATGAACTGTCTTCAGATTCAAGGAGGCTGCTGCTGATTACTGCTGAGACGTACTTGCGATCTGCCACTGGGCTTGGGGGGCTGCAGCTTGGAGGGAGGAAACCCACTGGGGGGCTTCTGAATGAAAACAACTAAATCCCCCCAACACCTTGGGGATCAAACCACAATGAGGATCGCATTAACTCCAATTTCTAACTAACTTAGCTAAGTGCCCACCGTGAATGAGCATGTCCTTTCAAAGCAATAAATTCACCCAGAGGAAGCAATTAAGTGGACCAATAAAGGTAGGAGGGAGCAGAGAAGAAACATTTATCAACAGCCTCCTCCTTACTTGCCCATTTTCCCTCTCATTTAATTTCCCCAATAGTCTTTTCTTCTAATTTTTTTACTTTTATTACCCAATAGTCTTTTAATATCTTCACTATCATTATTGTTCATTTTTTGGATGAGAAAACTGAGCCTCAGAGGGGTTCTGTGACTTAATACTGCACAGCTAAGAAGCTAATGAATTTGGTGCTCGTCACATTGTTATGTCCATTTCACAGATAAGGAAACTGAGGCTTGGGAGATTAGGTGGCTTTCCCAGGGAGGGGCATATGGCTGGGAAGTGATGTGGTCATTATTTCTGAACTCAAGTGCAGAGCTCTTTCCCCTCATTTGATGCTCAGGACAAAAGCAACATCTCACCCTCTTCATTACTCACCTGGAGGCTGGATCAAACCTTTCCTGACCTCCACATCACATTGCTTCCTGAAAGGTGGTCCTGGAGATGCCCCCAGCTGAATTAAACTGCAGGTTACTGGGCCCTGACCCTGGTCTTTGAATCAGATGTTCACTGAAAGATCAGGAGTCTGCATCTTACACGAACATCCCAGAAAAGAGTTTCCCACACACTGAAGCTTTAGAACCACACAGCACAGGCATCTCTCACTGGCACCTGGTACATCTTCATGCATGAAGGACAAGGCAGCTCTTGAAAGAGTGGTTTTTATACTCGTGAGCCAAAGTTTTAAATCCATCATCATTTTACATTTATGAAGTTCATTTTCATCCCCTTAACCAGAGGTCTAAAGCTGGCAGCCCTGAGTCTTTATTTGGCCAGCTGTTTAGTCTCCCTACCCAAGGTTTTGCAAAGAATCCAGTCAAATCAACTAAACACAGACCACCTGGGTTCAAATCCCAGCTACCCACCCACTCCAGCTGTGCCACTTAAACACTCGGGATCTCAATTTATTTCCTCAGCTGCCAAATGGGGGATGGAGATTTAAACACGCTCATTGTTAGAAGGCTTGGAGAAGAGGCTAGCTATCAATGCTAGCTATCGATATTAAAATGTCGATCTCTGGATTTTCTTGATTTTCCCACAGCAACATTTAGCTGGATCCAAGTGGTGTCTGCCCACTTTGGACTGAAGAGAGAAGGGCTGTCACCTCGCCCCCAGCGCTTATTCAGCTGGCTGTCCCCTCCCAGGCATGCTTCTGCCAGTCCCGCAGCCTCTGCATTGGTGCCTCTGTGGGCTCCTTGGAAAGCACGTGTCCCTCATTGCTCCTCCCCAGGAGCCGTGGGTTATAGCACTCTCACCTCATAGCACCAGCCCTGGGGCTGCCCCGGGACTCTGCACCCACATTCCTGGGGACAGACCCGGAGCAAGGGGCTTCCAAGCTCCTCGAGACAAACCGTGGCTTTCCTGCCAGCCTCCTTGCTCACCTCCCTCCCCCTCCAATTTCAACTCCAGTCGATTCTTGCAATTACTCAGCAGCCTCTTGCCATCCCACAACGAACAAACTTAGCAAATGTTCCATAAATGGTCCTTCTAAGATTTGCTCCCCTAGCTAACTCACCGTCACTCCTAGTTTCCGCTGCAATGTCACTTCCTCCAGGATGCCTCCTTAGCCTGCTAGAGGTCAAACGAGCTGCCCCACTCCAGTTCCTTGTCCTTCCTACTCTCCCACACTTACCACACCGAGTTTTGGCTGCCTGTTTATTGGGTCTCCCTTTACCAGGAGATCCATGAGGCTGGAGTCCATGTTTTGTTCACCCTTGAATTCTCAGTACCTAACAAAATACTTAGCACATAGTTGATGCTCAATAAATGTTGACTGAGTGAACAAAAACAGGGATTCTGTTGGGGTTTGGAAGAGGGACTAGAATTCTCTTTACAAAAGCAGGAAAGAAAGAGACAGAACAAGTGTGTATTGCCACCTACTATACGTGAAGTTTCCCGACAACCTCAAGAAGTAGCTGTAATAAGCCCTTTCACGAATAGGAAAACCGAGGCTCAGAGAAGTTAGATAATTCATTCAAGGCCATTGATTGAGCTAGACCAGAAGTCAGCAAAGATTTTCTGTAAAGGGCCAGAGAGCAAATATTTTAGACTTTGCAGCTCACATGGTCTCTGTTGTAACTACTCAACTCTGCCGTTAGAGCACAAAAGCAGCCACAGACAACATGTAAACAAATGGGCTTGGCTGTGTTCTAATAAAATTTTATTTGCAAAACAGGCCATAGGCAGGATTTGGCCCATCGGCTATCACTGGTGAACCTCTGAGCTAGGCAGTGACCTAAGGAAAATTGAACACGTTTGTCAATTACGTACTAAAACCTCTCGGGCAAAATGTTGGAGAAAGAGGAATCCCAGAAATGGTGAAGATGCAGGAGGGATATTTGCTATGAGGTAGGCCAGAACAAATTTAGTCCATCTGATCATGGGAATTTGTGTCCTGTTAGGCCTTTGCCACATATTTGGGGGACTGATCACAAATAAGGCCAGTCCCTGCACTCTCTCAGCCTGCAGAGTAGTAAATGAAGTGATACATATGCACTTTCTTTCATTCATTGTATATTTGTTGAGCACCTACTATGTGCTGGGAGTGAGACGACAACAGTGAACAAAATCAAGGCCTTGTCCCTGTTCTTAGGAAGGTTACAGCTGAGCTGCAGAAAGGGACATGAAATAATAATCACACAGATAAATATTTAATTGCAAATTGGGATAAATGCCATGAAGGAAAGAACATGATGCTATGAGGAAGAAAATTCATTTAGATTGTAGGGGGAGGGCTGGTCAGGGGAATTCCTCTCTGGAGGAAAGGTAAATGGTACCAAACTGAGACAGCAAAGGGTAGAGGCAGTTCAGGGGAAGTAAGGTTAGGAGAGGCTTCTGGAAGGCCATGGCATTTGAACTCTACTTGGAAGGATGAGTGGGACTTGGAAGTGCACGAATAAGTCTGCCACGTGCGGTTGCACACACTGTGCACTGCACAACTCCAGCAGATGGATGCATTCGCACAGACACAGTGGGAATGGCACCCCCTAGTTGTACTGCAGCAACCCTGTGCTGCAGTGGGAAGGAAAAGCTTTCCTGAAGGAAGGAACAAGGAGTCAGGTGATGTTCAGGAGCCCCTTCATTTCACCAGGACCACTGACAAATTGCCCTGCCTGAAATGCTTCATGTTCTTATTCTGCCTCCACCTCCCCTTCCTTGTGCAGCAATTGGTGCACCGTGGGGCATTCTCAGGCCTCCCCAGCAGCTGTGATGCATGTCCTCTTGTTGCCTGTATTGATTCCCCCAGCGAGGCCCTTGCCTGGCTCCTCATCAGCCTCCTTCTGGCTACAGTGTGTTAAGAGGGTACTCAGCCCCGTACTTATTACTCCAGTTTAATGAGCTAGCAGCAAAAACTTGCTGATATAAAATTCATATTTATTGAATGTGATTGTCCCCAAGCCTGCTCCTGCATGTCTAACCTGCTTGTCCTGGTGGCTGGGACTCTGGATTATCGTGTTGCCATTTCATTGACGGGCAGCCCATTTGCTCATTCTTTAGACAGGAAGTTGCACCCCCTCTCACCCCCGCTGATGGCGCAGGCAGGTTTTCTACCTGGCAACTCTCTACACAAAGTAGGGGAGACTTAGGGCAGTGGTCCAAATTCACATGCCTGCCACATCCAGGTGGGTGCAACAGATGAGTGAGTTGGGCTAGGAAACGAGAGGAAATGACAAATTGGAGAGCACAGACCCCACCTAAAGGGGTGGCCCTACTCGGCCCCCGTCCATGTGCAAATGGGTCCTATTGGGAGTAGACCTTCAATTTCTCAGGAATTTGGCAAAGGGAGATTTGTGTGTGTGTTTGTGATATCTCTCAATTTTAAATACCTGCAATTAATTTTTAAGAATGTTTTTAATACCATGCAAGCCAAAAAAAATTACTACCGGAGGTCAAATCCAACCTTTGGGTGGCCAGTTTGCAATCTCTGAGTTAGAGGGAGCTGAATGAAGATAAGACAACTTTTCCTGGGGGAAACCATAGGTCCTCTGGCCTGAAAGGAACCAATTTTTACAAGGCAGAAGGGCATACTGGTTAAGAGAACAGGCTTTGGAGTCAGACAGACCTAAGTTCAAATACAGGTTCTAGCCCTTGTGTGACCTTGGGTGAGTACTTGACCTTGCCCAGCCTCTGGGCCCTCGTCTGTGAACTAGAGAGAGGTCCACCTGCTTTGCAGGGTTGCCATGTGGACTTAAGATACCCCTTTTCCAGATGGGAGTGGGGAGGAGGGGATGGGTATGTACATACATAATGAGTATGATGCGCACCATCTGGGGGATGGACACGCTTGAAGCTCTGACTCAGTGGGGGGCAAGGGCAACATACTCAACCTAAACAATTGTACCCCCATAATATGCTGAAATAAAAAAATCATAAAAAAAGAAAAGAAATTTAAAAAAAAAAAGAACAGTAGAGAAATACCTATAACTTTAAAGGACAGACTCATTCCATCTATAGTTTAATTATTGTGAAAATTTAAGAAATCTCTTATGTTAGAATACATTCTATATGAAATGTTAACAGCTTTCATACTTAATAGTTGCAAGTATCATTTATAAGTAGAAATATATTTTTAAATTATTTTATCATGTTGGCCCTGTTTTTAAGATTTGAAAAGTTATTCATATTACTTGGGAAATATATATTACTTGTCTTTACTTGGGAGGTGTTATAAACTTTAAACAAATTTAATTTACAATATGTATTTCAGTTGAATATGGAGACTTACTCAAATAATAAAAATAATAGTAGTAACAATAATAAAAAAGAAAGGTACCCCTTTGAAGTGAGGCATGGCCACATGGCTCACTTTGACCCAATGACAGACACATGAGCACAATGATGTGTATCACTTCCAGACAGACCTTTAAGAGCCAATGTACTGTTCGCTGTGTGTCCTTCCCTATATTGTGACCACATGCCAAGATGCGAGCCTCTATCATCCTATGTCCCTCAGTAACAGTGAGGAACAGGCTCCCCTGCTGGCCTTGAGCAGATACATAGCATGACTGAAAAAGTAAATTCTAGCTGAGCCATGCAGCATTTGGAATTTTTTTGTTTGTTTGTTACTGCAGCAAAACCTGCCCTATCCTGACTAGTATATATCTCAAAAAGTTGTTCTAAGAGTTAAATGGATGACTAAATACACGTGGAACACTTAGAACAGTGCCTAGGACATGGTAAGCCCTTGTAGTAATCAGCTTTATCACATTATCGGATAACTCCAACGTTTCAGTGGCTTACCACCACAAAAGTTTACCTCCTGGTTTCAAGCTGAACAGCAGCCCCTATCTAGGATTGGCCCTGAGACGTGCTGTTCTTGTGGCAGAAGGAAAAGAGCAAGGGAGTGGCCAAAATGGGCAAGTTTAAAGCTTTTGCTCAGAAATCCATCACAGCCCTCTGCACACCATTGGCAGAAATGTTGCCCCTCCCACTGGGAGGCACTTCAATCAAACAGCAATGAGCAGGAAGGTATAACCTTTCATTGGGAAGCAAACAATCAGGGGGAAAGTATAAAATCTAAAACAGCCCTCTCCAAGTTAGCAATTATGCTTTCCATACACAGCAGGAAGGGACATTAAGGAGAGATTTGGGTTCTTAAGTACAAACACCCAAGGAAAGATGGAGAGGGTGACTTGGGGTCTGTCCCATAGCATGGCCCCTTGGAGGTCAGGGCTGGAGGCAAGAGCCAAAGGATCCAGTTTCAACAGAAGACCCAAGCACAGTCTCAGGTCCAGAGGACAAAATGTGACCCGGAATAGCCAAGAAAGGGCTTCTGTCCACACTGGGACTAGGATGCAACAAGAATGGACACAACATTATTTCAGCATCTGGAGGGGTCGTCTTTTTTGGCGGGGAGGGGGGTAAGGACACAACCCCCAACCAAGGGCTTGGCATTTTCAGAGGCACCAAGTCAGCAGTCACAGTGACATGATGGCCAGGATCAGCTAGAGGACCAGTCAGGGGGACAGGCAGTCACCCGTGGGACTGCAGGAATGATGAGGCAAGACACAGGCCTAGGTCTTGGGGTCCTGTATTATGCAGGTGAGGCGTGAGCCAGCAAAACCTGAACTGTCCAAGTAAACAAGACCCATTGGTCCCCAAAGATTGCTGAGCCCTGTAAAATCAGGTCACTAGCAAAACTATATGTTTGTGAGGATGAGAGGTACACAAATAATAAAAATTATCTCTAGGCAGAAAAATGCAAAGCGCGCCACTGGACGTTCACCTTGGCAGGCCGGAGGAAGGCAGCAGGTAGGCTGCAAAGGGTCAGCCAAGGTGGCAGCTGTGACTGCTGGCTGGGGTCAGGATGGGATGGGAAGATAAGCAAAAAGGTGGCGATTTTCCCTGCTGGGAGCCCACAGGACACTGCCCGAATTCTAGAAGGAGATGAGTAACTATGGCTTGGAAATGAGGGTTAACATAAACATTACTCAATAATTATTATTAAACCCATTTTAAAAGTTGTTATTAGGTTGACATATGAAATTACTGATATTTGACCAGTTCTAACCTATAAAAATGGTGATTTCATATGGTTCAACCTAACGTATGCCAGGCCTCGGGCAAAGCAGTTAACACGTCATCATCTCACTCAATACTCGTTCCAGCCCTCCAGCGCACCTTCCGTGATTATTTCCATTCCACAGAGGAGGAGACTGAGGCCAGTGGAGTTACGTTATCTGCCCAATGTCACACAGCTCACCAACTGCAGATCTGAGATACAGCCCAGGGAGCCAGAATTCAGGGCCCAGGCCCTCACCGTCGGGCCCTGGCTAGTCAAAGTGAAGTCCAAGAGTGAACAGCAGCAGCATCTGCTGGGAGTTTATCGGAAATGCAAAGTCTTGTTTGCACACCCAAGTTCATAGCAGCATCGTGCACGACAGCCAAAAGATGGAAACGACCCGAGTATCCATCAGCAGATGAATGGATAAAATGTGGTATACACCATGGAATACTACTCGGCCCTAAAAAAGAAGGAAATTTTGACACAAGCTACAACATGGATGTGCCTTGAGGACATCATGCTAGGTGAAATAAGCCAGTCATGAAAAGACAAATACTGTGTGATTCCACTTATACGAGGACCCCAGAGTAATCCAATTCATAGAGACAGGAAGTAGAGCAAGGGGTGCCAGGGGCTGGGGGAAAGGGAATTGCTGTTAAGCGGGTACAGAGTTGCAGTTTTGCAAGATGAAAAGCGTTCTTGGAGATTGCTTACACAACCACGTGAATGTCCTTAATGCCATAAAACCGTATCTTAAAAATGGTTAAAACGGTAAGCTTTGTGCTATGTATATTTTACCACAATAAATATAATAATTTCAAAAAATACAGAGTCTCAGACCACATCAAGACTTGCCTTTTTAACAAGATCCTCAGGCATCCTCTGCCCAGCGAAGTTTGAGAAGTACTGCCACTAAAAAATCCTGCCGCCCAGGGGCCAGGGGCACTTGCAGGGACAGCTGTGGACAGGGAAAACAGCACAAGGTCAGCATAAAGGCAGAAAACCAGAGGGAGAAGCCCTGAACACCACGTCCCCATCCGGAGTGCGTACCACCCTCAGGATGAGACTGTGCGCGCAGACTCCTGAAGTTCCTGCCCAGCACCGGGAGCGCTCTTGACTAATGGGGTCTTGGCGAGTCGGCCATCAGCTGCGACAACAGAGCTCGCTCCCCGCCCCCCAACGCACACCATGTTTAGCTTGGCTGCTTGGAGCCCCTTGGCCGCCAACAGAAGTCACCACGGTGCCTCTGAGCTGTGCGGCAGATGAAATTAATTCCTCCAGAGCTGAAGGAGCTGGGCGGGCAGAGGGGCCAGCGCTGGGCTCGTGGCGCAAACTGCTTTGGCAGCAGCTGTTCCATTTGGGGAACTAATGAGACTCGAGGAAAAACCTGCCGAGAGACGCCAAGTACTTGTTTGCTTGTGGAGCTGATAGAGCCTTGGCCAAATTGGACAGAGATGCAAAAATGTCCATCATTTTTTGTTCAATTTTGCAGCTCTGTCTTGCATTTCGGAAGGAGAAGGATTAAAACCGCTTCTGTCCCCAGGTTACCCTTCAGCTCCACAAAGGCTCAGGGAAGACAGGCACCTTGCAATAAGGGAGATTCCAGAAAACCATTTGTCTGGCCTCCCCACTGACCACGAACTCACCCCCACCAAGCCCTGACCTTACCTCCTAAATGTGTCTTCAAAATTGCTTGGCTCTGTGCCACCTTTGGTCGCCAGTGCATGTCTCTTCGCGGCAGGTATAACATTTTAAACACCACAGACCCAGGCGAGCAAAAATATAATCTATTTTACTTCCTTATAACTGAATTTTATTATTTTCCAGAGCCCCCATTCTATCTGGCTGCAGGAAACCTAATCCTGTCCAATTGAGGATAAACTTGGACAATTCAGAAAGAACTCAGCAAATTCAAGGTTTCGTTGCTTATTTCATGGTCTGCTCCCTTCTGCCTTCTCCTCTAAGTTGCATCTAATTTCCGGGAGGCTCGCATAGCGTCATGGCATTGCTGGGGGCACTCTCCGGCCTTTGGGTATCCCTTTGGTATCAATTTTGTCTTGTCTCGAGTCAATATCGTCGTTACTCCTTGTTGACATCATGGGGACTTAATGCTTTCTGGTTACCAGTCAGTGACGGACATTTTCCCTCATTCCCCCTGCAAGGCTCTCAGCATCCCGATCATGAGGTTGGAAATAGAGGAGCATATTCTCCTCTCCCTGGAAGATGTGAGGGATGTTGACGACTCAGCGAGCCTGCTCCGACTAATCTGCTCAGACAACACCTGTAGCCGCCTCTTACGCACCAGTCCAAGCCAGGCTGGGTAGGAGCTTCCCTGTGAGGCCTGACAGCTGCGGCACAGGTCCTCTCTGCTCTTGGCCCCTCAACCTACCTAGAGTTTATTTATTCAACCCCTACCCTACCCTAAGAGCCAGGGGAGAGGGGAGAAGACAAGGCCTCTTCTACAAAATACATATGGCCGATTGGATTCCCAAAGATGGAGGCAACAACGTCTCTCATCCCACGTGCTCTCCTTATAATGTAATCTTGATATTCCATCCATAGAGTGGTGGGGTCTAGGTCCCCCTTTCTTGAAGCTAAGCAGAACTTTATGACTGCCTCCACCAATAGAGTAATACAGTAGATGCACTATGTGACTTCCAAGGTTAGATCATTTCAAGGTCATGTATTTTCACCCTCCTCTCTTGGGACACTTGCTCTTGGAACCCAGACCCCATGCTATGAAAAATTCCAAGCAGTCCATGGAGAGACGTGTGGAGAACCAAGGTCCTGTCCTGCCACAGCCTAGCAGAGCTTCCCCCCAACAGCCAGCACCAACTTGCCTGCCATATGAACAAGCCATCTTGAAAGTGGATCCTCCCCCCAGCCCCCACCCCATTGAGCCATCCCAGCTGATGCCACTGGAGCAGAGAGAAGCCTTCCAGACCAAACCCTGCCCAAATTGCAGAATAGGGAGCAAATTAAATGAGCATTGTTGTTTTAAGCCACTAAGTGTTGGGGTGGTTTGTTATGTAGCAATAAATAACTGATGTAATACCAGTACCTAATTCTCTTGTATCTGCTGTTTCTGTCTCTTCCCAGGGAGATGTTATCACTTCTGTTAGTGATGAAGCTGCCTCTTCATCCACCCTTTCCAATTTTTTTATTATGGCATAAACCTTACACCCCAATCTCTTTAGGGCTTAAGTTTTTGAAACCATTAAAAAAAACTAGCTCTTATACAACAAAAGCCTTGGCTTTCAAAATTATTATCAGATGCCAAGAGTTTCAAAAACCTATTTCGAAACTCAAAAGCTAAGCATGGCCTTTTTTCTTCCTCTGTGCATTTCTGCTGTCACAGCCTTCCCGGATGGTGGTACGTGCAGAATACTGCAGTCTCAGGGGGAGGGATGGTGGTATAAGGAATTTCTAGGAGTGGTGGAATGTACTGGATAATGTCTTATATTATTATCATGCTGTTTTTACCAAAACAGATACAAATCTCCAGTGTGCAAGATTATCCCGTTCCTTTATTTTCTTTACATCAACTTAAATCCAACTCTGGGTCCCCATCCCACTGTCCTAGTGGAAAAGTAGACCTAAGTCATTATCAGAACATCTTCTCTGAGTACCACCCCCTACCCCTGAGGGGCACACAAAAGTCTGGAGGCCTTAGCCCAATCTCAAGGCAATACTCATTAGTTTTTGGCCCATGCAATCTCTGCTGAGATGTATAATACATTGTCCAAGCCAGTCAGCAAATATTTTTTTATAAAGGGCTAGATAATAAATATTTCCAACTTTGTGGACCATGCAATCTCTATTGCGGCCCCTCAGTTCTGCCATCATATTGCAAAAGCAGCCAAAGGCAAATTGGGGGTACCAACACATCAAGTGACCTATCGACCTTCAACCTTCCCAGACTCTAGGGTTATGTCCTCTCTCTGACCTTGCCTTTCCGTGCCCTCCTTGCTCCCCATCTTCCCCCTCCTCCTCCCTCATCTCTTCAGTGAGTTTAAGCATTTTACACTAGACAGAAAGACTACTGACTTTAAGCAGATTCTTCTTTCAATCCTGTAAACCCCACCCCAAAGGGTTAGGAAATGCAAGACTTAGCAATCTGCTTGACTTGGGAAAAGGGAAAAATAAAGTAGTATACAATGATCACAAATAAACACATCGATCCATGATGCTGCCAAATATTGTATTACACTTAACCTGCTGCCTCGATTTCCCTCACACACAGGCTGTGAGTTCCTGGAGGACAGAAACCGAATTTTACTCAATGCTGTCACTCAACTCAGGGCTTGGCACATTGTAAGAACTCTGTAAATATCTCCTGAATTAAATAAAGTACATCCTGCAGGAATATCTGGTGGTTGAGTTCCCAGAATCGTTCTCGGTAGCATATTTAACACTGAAATAACTGAAGTCCTCCATATTTTTGCAATTTTTAAAATAGTAAAAAGCAATTCTGGTAAGTGCTGGTCAACGAAGTATTAAGCAAATAAAAGACAATCTTAGGTTGAAGGCAGACGCCCTGCACACAGTAGGATATGCATCTGCAAAACTGAGGAGGATAAAAAAAGCAAGTTTAATCAACAAGATGACAGAAATATCAAGGAAGGCATTTGTGTGGATTCCGAATGCAACCCCGGGCCCTTCCAATGACTTTTGAGGTTAAAAAGATGGTTCTCTGTAACATCGGTACTGCCAGTTCAAAACTAGAGCTTTTCCTTCACCTTAATACAGATATATCACCTGAACTGCTCTGCCACTTGGCTGGCCTAGCTCTGACCCTTTGGCGCTTTTATGTGAAATGGAGCAAATAAAAGGGAAAAAAGGAAAAGATTTGCTCAAAGGAGGCTGGGTGCGGTGGCTCACGCCTGTAATCCTAGCACTCTGGGAGGCCAAGGTGGGAGGATCTCTTGAGGTCAGGAGTCACAGACCATCCTGAGCAAAAGCAGAGACCCCATCTCTACTAAGAATAGGAAACATTAGCTGGGTGTGGTGGTGCGCACCTGTAGTCCTGGCTACTCGGGAGGCTGAGACAGGAGGATCACTTGGGCCCAAGAGTTTGAGGTTGCAGTGAGCTATGGAGTCTTGCTCTGGGAAACAGAGCAAGACTCTATCTCAAAAAAAAAACCGATTCGCTTAAAAGAATTGAGAGAGAGATGGAGGAGAGAGTGAAACATAAGTGAGCACATGTATGTGGTGTGTGCACCAGTGAAATTCCTGAAGTCACACCAAGACTCGTGTTCAAAGACAGAGGAGAGAAGGAAGCATCCAGTGTGCACAAACCTCTTGCAGAGGGAAAAGGAGAGAGTCAGGGAGAAAATGAGCCAGACACTCTCAGGGCAGCCACTAGGGGGTGCTGTGGGACTAATACAGCTTGGCCACTGTCCAGAGTTTTGCTTGGAGTCAAGGGAAAATGACGGTCAGCATCATCCAGACACCTGCCGTGTCAATCTCCACTCTCACCTGGTGCACTTTCTTGTCTCACTGATGCCCATTTTGCATCCAGTTGTGGCCCTAATTGGGACCACATTCAGAGACTCCAGCACCGAAGAACAGTCTTAAGGTCAATCCTCATTATTAGTGTCCCCTGCCTGCTTCTTGGTCTCTTACCTCAGGCTCTCACTGGAAGCTTGTTCCTGTGGTTGACAGTCTGTCTACTGTCGCACCAATGATTCAAGCCCTGGGTCACATACTGGCTGTGAGAATCCTGCCAACATCTTCATCTCCCTAGTTCAGTTTGCTGCCTCCCCTTGCAGGGGCTATTGCCACAGCCTGTTTATTGGTCTCTCCATCTTCACTCTGGCTCTGCGTTCTCCAAATATTGGCCGGAGTAATCCTTTAAAAGTGAACATTAGATGGTTAAAACCCTCCGATAGCTTCCTACTGCGATTGAAATGGAATTGAACATCTTTGCCATGGTCCGCGGATGCCCAGATTGTCTGGACCCTGATCACATCTCTAGCCACATGGCCTTTCTTTCTGTTCTTTAATTATGCCAAGTTAGTTCCCATCTCAGGGCCTTTTCATCTGTGTTTCCTGTGCCTGAGAGGTTCTTGCCCAGATTAATTCATAGCCGGCTTCTCTTCATTCAGCCTGAGCTCAAATAGGATCCCACCATCTTGTCTGTAGCCACTTCTTTGGTCAGTTTCTGCCCATTATCATATTTTATTTTCCTTGTAACACTTATCACTATCTGAAAATATCTCCTTTATTTATTTGCTTATTTGGTTGTTCTCTGACTCCAAGAATGTGAGCTCCAGGAGGGCAGAGACCTTGTCTCTCTTGTTCAATGCTGTATCTCCAGCCCCTAGAGCAATACCTGGCCCTCAGAAATGATTTCTTGAATGTCAAATGAATGGATGCTGAAGGGTCTGAGGTGCTAGGTGATTTAATTACCTAGAACATCTGAAAGCTACAGAATCAAACTCACCTATGTATTCAGTCAGCACCTATTAGGTACACACTGGATACCAGGCACCTTAGGCAGTGCAGGCCACCACCATGCCACAGGTTGGCCCTGGACCCTACTTGACTCCCGTGGGACATACCTTCGGCCCAATAGTATCTATAGCTTTCCTGGCCAATGGTCTCTGTATTAACTTAATATCCTGCCCTGAAAATGGTGGAGGAGCTACTGGAAGACACAGTCTCCTTGGGAATGAGAACTGATCTGGTAACCAAGTCACGCACCCAGCTGAACGATCACACACCCTTCACAGTTGCATTATGGGCTGTTCCCATCACTGCACCTCTACCCCCAGCTCTCGTGAGACATAAATCAGTGGCCTGCATCCACCACCTTCTCTGACTTCTCTGAGTATATTCGTCACCTTGATGTGTGTCAAACCTTTCAGCCTCACTCAGTCGAAAGGGGAGAAATTGGATGGCAGGAACCAGGAGCAGCAGTGAGTCAAGGAAAGACGAAAGCACAGGGGCTGCTCACAGAGCTCTTTCTCCTGAGCTCCAGGAAAGGTCTACGAGCTCTTCCTGCCAGGCTGTGTCTTTGTGTTACCTGGGCACAGATATCTTTCCAGGGAGGGGCCTGAAGTGGGGTCGGGGGAGAGACCCTTGCAATAAAGGTCCAGGAAATGTACTATTTGACCTTCTGCCCTTCAGATGGATGGATGTCTGAGCTCACTGCCCTGGTGTGTGGGCTGGATGGAAGTGAGCACTGACTGCTGTCTGCCCAGCCCTTCTTTCAGAAACAACCACCTCATCTTTTGAGAAAAGATTCCTCCCCATAAAACTCATTCCTTTCATGAGAACCTAAAGCCATGGTCTCCAAACTTTATCATTGCACACCTCACCAATAAAATGTTTTGAGTATTCATCCCCAGTATATGAATACACATGTATATAAGTTATATGCAGCCACCCAAGGAGCTGGGACTACACGTGTGTGCCACAGCACCCAGCTAGAATCTGTATTTTAGAAGAGACTCAGTGATTCTCAGATCAGGCAAGTTGAGAACTGCTGTTCTAAGGAGGTTCTAGCCATGGCAAAGCTTCCTCCTTCCTTTTTCATAACAATGAGTCTAAAGAGGCAGATATAAAAAGGAAAGTATCAAGCCAGACAGGTAACAACCACCTTCCTACCTGTGCACTCACCTAGCACAGCCTCAGACTACGAAGTAGGAGATGATGGCAGGTCATGGACATTCTCCAACCTCCATGTCCACTGCAAACAGGTCAAGGCTCCCAAGCTCCCTGGAACCACAGCATTTATTTCAATGATTACCTTCACTTCCAAAGGTGGTGAATGGTTTTCTCTTGTAATCATTGATTCATTGAACTTAAAATGGATATGACATGAGCTTTATGTAAACATCTGCCCTATCTTAAATATAATGAAATCACAAACAAGAGCTTGAAAGGAATAAATTATTGAAAGGAATAAATTATTCACAAGGGAAGCTTCAGCTTTAGAAGTTTGACCTGGGGTCTATCGTTTAGCGGTCAGGATTGGTGAGCATGTGTTGCTTGTTTGCTCTAATTGGATGAATCTGATCTCCCCAGACACACCTGCTATTTAGACCAGAATTATTTAAGTTGATAAAGTGAAATCCAACTAAGCCACTGTCTGAAATAGCACTCAACTGCTGCTGCACCAAAGAACATTAAGATTCCCAACTAGTAAGCTTTGGGTTATGAAGAATGTTTCCTCTGAAGAATTTCCTTTCCTGATTTGTTGTCTCAATTTTACTAGACCAGTGGTCCCCAATCTTTTTGGCACCAGTTGCCAGTTTCATGGAAGACAATTTTTCCATGGATGGTGTGGGGTGGGGGAGAGGTGGAGCTCAGGCAGTGACGCGAGTGATGGGGAGAGGCTGTAAACACAGATGAAGCTTCACTCACTTGCCACTCACCTCCTGCTGTGCAGCCCAGTTCCTAACAGGCCATGGACCAATACCAGTCCATGGCTGGGGACAGCAGTACTGGAAAGTAGCATCCCCACTTCACAGAAAAGGAAAAATGAGGACAGGCTAACCACCTTACAATAATAACAGCTATCGCTTATTGAGTGCCTACTATGTGCTATGTATTGTGCTAAAATGTTGCATGAAACATATACTGTTATTATACCCCCATTTTAACCACTGAGGCTCAGAGGAGTTAGGCACCTTGCCCAGGGTCGTGTAGCCAGTAAATGACAGTCAGAACTGGAATCCACATTTGCTGATTCCAAAGTTTGGGTTTCTAACCTCTCTTTTATGCTGTCTCCTTTTCCCAAAACTCACACAACTGGCAATTCCAAGTGCTGTTCTCATGTGATAATAACTGCCGGAAAGCCTGCCCTTCGATCAGCAAAAATAGCAATTATTGAGTGCTTACTATATGCTGTGCACAATGCCAGCTGTGAGTACATAACCTCCACCTTCAAAGTGTTTGCAGAGGGGAGGAGGTGATATGTAAGCATACAAGTGTAAATTAAATGTTAAGGCACAGAGAAGAAAGCAGACAACACTCTCTGGATTGGAGGTAACTGGGACAGCTTCTTAGAGGAGACAATGCCTGAAAGATGAGAAAGCAGGTTCTGGGAGGAGCACAGACTACATCTGGTGGTCAGCTATGCCAGACTGGGGCTCACACTAGTCCAAGCAGCGCTTCATGCTGCCACGTCTGGGTGAGAGAGGCAGGACTGTGCATGGCTGCTAAGCCCACTGTAGAGGTATCTGTTGTTTTGTCTACCCCAGAACTCCCCGCTCGTTCTGGGAATTAGTCCCATCCCAGCTCCAGCCATAAGATTTTCCTAAGAGCTGCCAAGTTCTTTGACCTTGGGCCACAGTTGATTGGTTCTGGGATGGCCATTTGCCCCAAGCTGGGCCAATTGAAGGCCAAGAATTTTTTCTTTTAATCTGAGGCCACAGAGCAATAGGGGATTGCTGTCTGGTTGATATGACCACAATTTGAATAAGTCAACACGAATGGCCACAATGTTTCCTACCACATGGAGTAGACTCGTACATCACGAGAGAACTAAGTTAACACTTGGAGAGGGGCAGAAACAAGAAAGTAATCTTCCAGCTTCCAGTGGTTCACCGGGGCTGGCTGCGTCACAGCCCTTCCCGAAATGTGGCTGCTCCACCCTTGCTTGGATTCCATGTGCCAGTAAATCTCCTATTGGCCTCGGCAACTTTGAGTTGGGTTTCTGTTACTTTCAACCAAACATGAACATATATTCATGCTTCTTAGTTTCAAAAAAAAAAAAAAAAAGATGGATCAGTTAGTACCAATTCTGGCTCCTTCTGTTCCTTCTCGATTTGATTCCATTCTGAAAAATCCGTCGAGCACCAAGCATGTGTCAGACTCAGCTATAACTTCACGAGATGATTGAGACTTTCTCCAGGGCACTGAAATTTAGATTTTAGTATCAATGGATTGAGAGAGCCTTGGAAAACTTGGGGACGCTCTCAAACTTAGCACAAAACAAAAAACTCTTCGTGATGATGCTGTCAGTCAAACATGAGGTGAAGGATGACTCATTATTCTTTCACTTAATTTTGGTAGAATAATATGTGCCAAAAGAAGTGACTCATTTTTTGTTTGTCCTAAGATTGAGTGCAGAGTTGTTAGTATAACCAAAATTATGTTAAGTACATCAAATGTAGTAGAAAACTTAGGAGTTTATAACTCCATCTTTCATCTTTTTCCTTCACTTTTTCCCCACTGTCTACAATGAAATTTTGGTCCCCTTTTAAAGGAGATTCACTTTTCAGTGGGCTGACCCTAACAGAAATAATCTCTGGGTAACAAGGACCTCCTGTCATTAAAATCAGCAGGTACCAGATGATACATTATGGGAACATTTTGTGCTATTTCCCCTGGATGACAAATGGACAGTTCAGCCAGCACTAATCCATCCTAGAAATCCACAATCCCTACCCTCATAAAGCTCTCAGTCTAGCTAGAGGACTCCAACTTCTTCGCTTCTTCTGTGGCCAGAGCCAGCAAAAAAAGGAAGAGGTTCTCCCAGGACTCCCACTGCGTTTCTGATCCCCTCTCTGCCTTCTCCTGCAGGACCCTAGGTAGAAAGGCCTGATCGCTCCTGGAAGACGCCCTCCATGGGGAAGCAATTTTTCCCCCATAGATACCTTCCTCTAAGCAGGGATTGGCAAATTTTTCTGTAAAAGGACTAGATGGTAAATACTTTAGACTTTGCAGACCACATGGTCTCCACTGCAACTACTCAACTCTGCTGTTGTCCATGCACGTGCTGCCATGGACAATACTATGTGCCAATAAAACTTTATTTACAAAACAGACAGTAGGTTGGATTTGGCCCTGGGGCCATGTTTTGCCAACTCCTGTGCCAGGACATTTTGGGGACAGGGGTGTAGTGGGCCTAGGCCTGTTTGCTCTTGGAGACTCCTCCCCGACTCCCTTCCCCTGCTCACAGGGGTGCTACCCCTGCAGCCTGTGTTTCCTGGGCTCCTGAATCAGTGAGTTTCTGGCCATGGTTGGAGGAAGGAAGAACAAAGCAAGGACGTTTCTTCCTCCTGCACCCCAGATGCGGATGGCTTCTCCAGGAGCAGCTCTGTCTTCTCTGAGACTCCGGCCCCCACAAAACAAAGTGCCATCATTCCAGCTTCTTGTGGAAGAACCCAAGCCCTGGGATCTGCCAATGTGACTACCTCCCTCTGTCCCTCCAGCCCTACCAAGGGTGGCAGCTTCCTGCTTGGCTTCCCCAGCTCTTCCTTCCTCTGTGTTACCAACCCCCTGTGAATCTACATTCCCTTGATTTTTTAAAAACTTAGAGTAGTTTCTTCCCCCCACCCCAACCCCGCCCTGCTTGGACCCTGGCTGATCCAGTAAGCAAAAATTATGCCTTTGCTCTCCAAAAGCAAACAGTTTTGAAAAACATTGCTGGCTGGGGCCTTGGGAAGGTTTTAAAGATGATATCCTTTCCTGGCTCTGTTGGAAAAAATAATGAGTTTAGCAAAGAAAGCACTTTGCTTTGAGAGTGAACCTTTCAGCAGTACTCGACCTGGGCTGATGGATGGTGCGTGCATGGAAGATTGCTCCTCCACTCGGCCGCCGTGGAAGGAGACAGGGAGGGGGTGGGAATATGAGAGGAGGGGGTGGTGAGGGTACCTGTCCACAGGTGACTGTGTGGACACCCCACCACAGTCAGGTTCTGTGCAGTGCAAAAAATAGTAACTCTGATAATGCTCTATGGCACACACTATAATTAATAAGATAATAATAAATATACAGAGACTAAGTGCTTTGCATACTCACCTTGGTGTTTCCTGAACTTGCTTATTAAAATGACCAATTCCCGGGCCCACCTCAGTTCTATTCACTCAGAGATGAAGCTGAGAAGCTGCACTTTGATAAACAGCCACATGATGCTGCAGACCAGGTAAATCGGGGCAAGCTGTGTCATCTTATTTTACCTCATGTCGTACTTGTGAAGTAGTAAATGCTCTTATTCTCATTTTACAGACGAGAAAACGAAAGCACAGAGAGGCAAAGGGCTTCAGAAGGGCCACACAGCCAGGAAATGGCAGAGCTGGACTCAAATCCAGATCTGCTGGGCTGCAAAGCCCAGAGCACATATCCCAGTTTATCGGCCACCTCCCACAAGCCAAGTTCCTTTCAGACATCTCAGTCTTCACAATAACCCCTGAGATAGGGATTATTACCCTAGGAATGACCAGAAAGTGGAACAGGGATTTGAACCCAGCTCCACCCACCTCTTGCCCACGCCCTCTCCCACCTACCTTTCGGTCCTTGCATCTCACCTGCAGCCGTTGCTTCTCTGGACTTTCAGGTATATTTCCGGCATTTGTTGGAACATGGGCTAGTGGGACATTGTGGGCGCCCCTCCCTCTCTGCATCTAGGTCCTGGGGCAGGAGATGAAGGGAGGACTATGTATCAGGAGGAAACCTTTGACCACCACGGGGATGGGCACATCTAGTCCTCACAAGCCCGTGAAGGAAACATCATCAGGAGTCCACCTGGGTCAGTTTGGGCTGCTAGAACAGGACACCATAAAGCAGACTGTCTAAATAACAAACGACTGGTGGGGCAACGGCAATATACGTAACCTAAACATTCGTAACCCCATAATATGCTAAATTAAAAAAAAAAACAACTATTTCTCACAGTCCTGGAGGCTGGAAGGGTGAGATCAGGGTGCCAACATGGTCGGGCTCTGGGAAGGGCTTTCTGCCTGGTATACAGATGGCCACCTTCTTGCTGTGTCCTCACATGGCAGGTGCGGGGGGAGAGGCGAGGGGAAAATGAGAGGGAGGAGGAGAGAAAGATCATCTCTCTTGTGTCTGTTGTTATAAGGGCACTAATCCTATTCATGGGAGCCCCACCCTCATGGCCTAATCACCTCCCAAAGGCCCCTCCTCCTCATACCATCACATCGTGGATTAGGCTTCAACGTTTGAATTCTGGGGGGACACAAACGTTCAGTCCATTGCAGATTCTCATTTCCCAGATGATGCGGCAGGGGCACAGTCTGCTAGGGCACTTGCCCAGGGCCACACTGCTGGGATCCAAACCCGGACAGACTGGCTTCCAAGCCCACTCTTTAACACTATGTTGTAGTATAACGCCTGGAGGGAGGGAAAGAGGGCTCAGGCCAAGTTTTAGCGCCAGGCTCAAATAAAGGAAGCCTAGACCAGTCTCAAGCTGCCCGCCCCCATCTCTCTCTGTCTTTATGGTGGTTTCTGAGCCTTTCATAAAATCTTTCCCAAATATTCCAGCCTCATCTGAGCCACACTACTGAGAGTATTAGGAATAATGTCTCCTAGGCATTGACTCAAAAGAAATGAAAACATATCTCTCCTCAAAGACTTCCCATGAATGTTCATACCAGCATTATGCATAATAGCCAAGAATTATAAATAATCTAAATGTTCATCACGTGGTGGATAGATAAACAGAGCTACCCACGCTCAATGGAAAACAACTCAGCAATTAAAAGGAACAAGCTACTGACACATGCTACCACACGGATGGATCTCAAACACATTATGCTAAATGAAAGAAGCCAGATGCAAAAAAAACCCACATATCGTATGATCTTATTTATATGAAATGTCCAGAAAGCGCAGATCTATGCAGACAGAAAGTACATTAGCAGTGGCTGGAGCCAGGGGTGAGGATGGGAAGTAACTGTAAACAGGCATGAGGGACCTTTTTGGAATGCTAGAAATGATCTAAAACTGAATGGTGACGATGGTTAGCAATTCCATAAATTTATTAAAAATCATTGAATTGTACACTTAAGATGGGTGAACTTTATGGCATATAGATGATGCCTCAATAAAGCTGCTGTTTTAAAAAACAAAAGAATAGGATCTGAAACTAAAAGAAGGAGCAATGTCACCCTTGAATCCAGCAGTGTGGCCACACCCTCCAGAAGCCACCAAGGGGAAGACAAACCTCCAAGGACAAGCATTGGGGACAGCAAAGGCTGATTCTCTCCATGCAGGGATGTTCGCTCCAGTCGGGGTGCCCAGGCTTGATTTTCTTGATGAAGGTAGCATGTCCTCCTGCCTTTTCGTCCCCTTCCCATGGGGACTTCCCAGTGGCCCAACTGAGAAACGTCTTCGAAATCTCCCTCCAGGTGAATCGGTTGATCCCCTAGAAAGCATGACCCCAGCAAATACTTGCAATGTGTGTTTAGGTGCCACTCTGCTCACTGGGAACAGGTGGCCAGCCAGGCAGGTAGATATCCAAGGGCCCAGGGCTGGTGCTGCAGGTTTCTCACGCAAGGTCGAGAAGAATATAGACTGAAAAGTGTCCATTGGATTTCAGACACTAAGATCACTGGCAACCTTAACAAGAGTGCGGAGCTTATGTCCCAAAAGGGGAGTGTGTTAGTTATCTATTGCCATATAACAAACGACCACAAAATTTAGCAGCTTAAAACATCCACATATATTATCTCACAGTTTCTATGACTCATAGAGTCTGGGCCTGGACCAGCTGGGTCCTCTCCTTACGGGTCTCTCCCAAGACACAATCAAGGTGGCGGCTGAAGCTGGGGTCACAGCCAAAGGCTCGACTGGGGAACGACCTGCTTGCAACCTCACACGGTTATCAGTAGGATTCAGTCCCTCAAAGGTTGTTGAACTCACAGCCTAAGTTCTCTCCCGGTTAATGGCCAGAGGCCTCTCTCAATTCCTTGCCATCTGGGTCTCTCCGTACCGCTGCTTGCTTCATCAAAGCACGACAGCTGAGAAGGCAATACTAAGGGCTGGCTTCTGAGGCACAATCTAATCACAGAAGTGACCTCCCCTCAGTGTCGTCATAGTCTGTTAGCTAAACACAAGTCACTCAGTGGGAGGGGCACGAATACCAGGAGTGGGGACCATTAAGGGGCCTTATGGAGGCTGCCTGCCACAAAGAGAAAGTCAGTAAGCAAGAAAAATAAGTAAACTACATTGTATATTAGATATGTATGAGGAAAATATAAGAGCAAGGAATAGGGAATATGGGAATAAAATGTTAAAGAGTGGTCAGTGAAGTCCCTGCTGAGAAAGTAGCATTTCAGCAAAGACAAGAAGGATATGATGGTATGAGCCTGACCAAAACTCTGGGGACAGAGTCTTCCAAGCAGAGGGAACAGCAAATGCAAAGGCCCTGGGGTGCCAGTAGGGTTGAAGTGGTGAAGACCAGCAACGAGGCTGGACTGGAGCCAGGGGAAGGTGGTAAGAGATAATTCCAGAAAGGCAATGGGAGGCCAGATCATACCTGCCTTATGGGGTTCTGCAAGGACACTGTCCTTCACTCTGGGTGAGACAGGGTTTTGAATAGAGGAGTGAGCACCCGTCATAGAGTGCAGGGACCCCCCGAATTCTCCTGCCGCACTCTATCTCCTGCTCCTGCTGGAAAGGGCAACAGGAAAGGCTGGCCAGGGTCCAGACAACCAGCTCGGATGGGGCAGACAGGAGCACATGCAGGACAATGCACTTCCAGAGGGTGCCTGGGTTGCCTTGGCAACGGGGGCTTCCAAAAACCTCCCCCGGGACTCCCTGGGCAGCAGCAGGCCTGGCTCATTTCTCATAACCCAGCAGCAGGAGGACATAAAAAAAATCAATTTATTGGTACAAATGGTCCTTCGGGTTCCTGTTCTTATTCTCCTTAGAATTCCATTCAGCACAGAGCTTCCCAGCTCTCAGCGTGGAGTGGATTCGTGAGCATTGCTCTTGGTGACAATGGGCCTTTCGTGACAGGGACTGGGTGGTCTCCCTCACCCTTCATGGAGTAAAGAGCCAAGGCTTCAAGGTCATGGCTATGGGTTCAAATCCCAGCTCAGTCACTTGTTAGCTGTGTGGTCTCGGTCAAGTACCTTAACCTCTCTGAGACCTATGTGCCCCTCAGTCCAGCATTTGTGAGAATTAAATGAGTTGATGCATGTCTTATTCCCAGGGCCTCTTCCCATACAGGACTGAGCCCCCTATGTGCCCCAGATCCTCACTCCTCCCACCTTACACCTCCTCCCCCTTTTTCCTGAACCATCTCCCTCACTGCCTTCAAATCTTTGCTCAGAAGTCTCTTCCTCAGTGAGACACTCCCTGCATACCCTATTCTAAACTGCAACATCTGGAATATCCAAATGACCAATAAAATGAAGAAAAGGGACTCAACAAAAACCTTGCAGGGGCTGGGCATGGTGGTTCACACCCATAATCTCAGCACTTTGGGAGGCTAAGGCAGGAGAATTGCTTGAGGCCAAGAGTTTGAGACTTGCCTGGACAACATAGCAAGACCCTGTCTCTACCAAAAATAAAAAAAAAATTAGTTGGACATGGTGGTGCACCTGTGGACCCAGCTCCTTGGGAGGCTGAAGCAGGAAGATTGCTTGAGTTCAAGGTTTCAGTGAACTATGATGGTGGCACTGCCCTCCAGCCTGGGCAACAGAGCAAGACCCCATTCAAAAAAAAAAAAAAAGCCTTGCAGGGTAGTTGCAGGGGTGGGATGTATATGGCAGCAAACTATATGGGGAAAATGCATTAGACAACAAGAGGTATAAGTGGTTCAGCAAAGTTGCATGATATGCCTTCACCCAAAGCCTTTGAGAGGCTCCATCACCCCAAACCCTGGGGAGTCCACGAGGTGATGATCTGCTACATCACCCACCCTACCCAGCCCCTAAAGTCAACACCAAGTGCAGACAATGAATCTTCCACAGCAGAAAACACAGTTACAAAGAGCGAAGCTGACACAATGCTGTGAAGAGAGCCTACTCCTTGGCTGGAGGGAGATGAGCTAGGTAAGGTATTATATCCAATCTCTGCATCTGTCTCTTCACTTGAATGCCTTCTGCTAGGGGAGATAAAGAGATGGAAATACAACAGATGGATAGACGGATGGATGGATGGATGGATGAGATACTCCAAAATCTGATAGGAATTCAAAAGAGGAGAGACTGGAAAGAATGAGTGAAGAGAAACATTTTTTTGAGAGAAAATGTCTGAGAATTTTCCAGATCCTTGGAAGATACATATCCTCAGAATCAAGAAGAAAGTCAAGTTCAGAGCAGGATGAATAAAATTAAATTCACACCCAGACACATCATAGTAAATACAGAGAAGAAAACAGGAAGAAATTATTGACTTTGTATCAAAATAGGATATGTTGGAAGGTTTTACCAATCTTGGGAAAAGCAGGGTAGACCCGGGGACAACTGGATTCAGGAACTTGAACATCTTCCGGGTGCTCTGTCTCTCTCTCTCTCTCAATTTCTCTCTCTCTTTCCCACCCCCCTCTCATTCCTGCTTCTCTGGGCCTGTTCCTGGCACACGAACTCTACACCACCCATCACAGAAAGGGACCACTGCTCTATCTCCACTTCTTGTTCACAAAGAATCCCAGGGAAGGATTCTGACTGGTCCAATGGAGGTGGTCACGTGCTCACCCTTGGGCCAATCAACTGTGGCTAGGAGGATAAAATCTGAAATTGACAATCCCCACAAAAACCTCGAGGTGGGAATGGAACAGGGCAGAATAGGAAAAGCAGTGCAACAGAGGGAAGCTGGCCGGGCGGGAGGTGGAGAGAAGGTGAGGCATTCCAGAAGAAGAGAGGAGTACAGAAAATAATACCATTCCCGTCCTCTGAGAAAGGACAGAGGCCTATTCCCGAATTCACTCATAACCAATTCCCTCTCTTCTCTGTCATCACCAAACTATAGAGACTAAGGGTTTGGATTCCTGAGCAGGACTTCCTGCGGTCAGATCCCAGCTCTCACTATTTGTGTGACCCTGAACAAGTTACTGAACCTCTCTGTACCACAGTGTCCTCGGCTATCAAATAGCGATGCTCTTATGACCTACTTCTGGGATTGCAGTGAGGATCAAACGAGTTCATATAAGTACAAGCAACAATGTTCAAACAGTGGCTGGTACCTAGTAAATGCTCTAGAAATGTCAGGCATGCTTATTTTAGAGCAATCGGTATGACCTTAAGATGAGATGTGGAACAGGATGTCTTAACCGTGGCACAGTTGGCACTTGGGACTGGACCGTTCTCTGTTGTGGGGCTGTTCTGTGCACTGTGGGATGTTTAACAGCATCCCTGATCTCTGCCCTCTGGATGCCAGTAGCACACTCACCCCAGCTTATGACAACCAAAAATGTCTCTAAACATTGCCAAATGTCTGTGCGGTCAAAATCATCCCAATCGAGAACCCCTGCTATGCCAGGAATAATAGGCTAGAGGTGAGGAACCATGGGGTCCAGGCATAGCTCCATCCTCACCTGCTGGATGCTCCTTGGTAAGTTTCTTGACCTCTCTCGACGTTGGTCTCCTTATCCATTACATGAAGGTGACACCCCACAGACTTCCTGGAGCAGTTACAAGAGCCAAATGTAACAAAGGATACAGAAGGTGCTATAAAAAGCAGAAAGCTCTGTGGTCTCCCAGCCCCACCCTACAAATCTTGCCCTATTCTCCCGGGTCAGGAAACCCAGCTTCAAGTAAATGGGTGGTGACAAGGAACAAAAAAAAGAGCTTAGATGAATAACTGCATGGCTGATCATGTTCCATTCATTCTTTCTCTTGATGCTCACAACACTAACAGGTGGTAGGTATTGCTGTCGTTCCCATTTTACATTCGAGAAAACTGAGGCCCAAAAGGGTTTGGAAACGTGCCTGGGCCATCTGTGTCCAAGGCCTTGTGGGTTCTCCTGATTCGTGCAGAAATAATCCACTTTGGAGGAGCAGGGAACAGCAAATTTAGGGGCTCCCCCTTGTTCTAGGCTTTGTGATGGGGGTTGCGGGGGGAGAGATTATTATCTATCCCCTTGTGCAGATGAGAACATTGAAGCAGAGAGAGGTTAATCAACTTGCCCAAAGTGACTTAGCCAGATTTGAACCCGGTTGAGATCCTGTCTTTTCCATATCCCCCCACTGCCACAGCAGAGTGACATTTCAACCCAACAGATGCTTCACGAAGAGTGTCTTGCCTAGTCCAAAGAGAAAGTCACATGAAGGTCATAAGGAAACTCATCTGGGCCCACCCAAACTCTGTTTCCTGCTCATGCCCCTCCCCCCATGCACATACACGACCCTACATGCAGCCAAACATCTCCAGGTGGGGGATGACACCCCAGACGCCCTCCCGCTGGGCTCACGGCTGATCAGACACCTCGGTTGAGCTTCATAAATTGTCACTGTTGCTGCCTGGTTGGATGTCTCTCAGACAGCTCCCCACGAACGCTCACAGACAGCGAGACGACGCATCGCAACAGTTCCAGCGGGCCTCTCCTCGGGGCTGTCTGTCCCTGGACCCCACTTTCCTGTGTGCCCCCCTCAGAACTCCGCACTGCTTTCCCCCACCCGCCGTTTCTTATGATGGATGAAACAGATCACACATTAATCCCAGAAGCCGAAGACAACCTCTCATTCAGCACACAGCTACACCCAACAGACCCAGGATGGGTGCCAGGACCCCAGAATGAATCAGACGCAGGCCCGCGCCTCAGTTTCTCTGTATGAAAGTGAGGCTAGTGATAGTGCCTACCTCACAGAGTCAGAGCAAACATTAACTGAGATAATGCATGGAGCACAATGCCCGGCACCTGGTAGGTGCGCAGTAACCTGAAGTTCTGGCGCGCCTCCTTAGAGGGGACACCTTCGCACCATTTATCCTTTTTCGTAGGGTCCCACCTGAGGCTAAAGGTGCACATGAGCAGCAGAGCTGAGGTCATGGATACAGGACTCTGGCAAACCTCATCACCTCTACAAAAATGGCTCCTGCCAGGTTCACATGCAGTAATACAGACCAAATGCATCACACAGGGTCTGCACTAATCATTGTTTTTTACTCTTGCTATGACTTTTTTTTTTTTTATGAGGCAGAGTCTCGTTTTGTCACCCCAGCTAGAGTGCAGTGACATCATCATAGCTCACAGCAACCTCAGACTCCTGGGCTCAAGCGATCCTCCTGCCTCAGCCTCCTAAGTAGCTGGAACTGTAGGCCTGCGCCACCACGCCTGGCTGATTTTTTCTATTTTTAATAGAGACAGGGTCTCACTCTTGCTCAGGCTGGTCTTGAACTCCTGACCTCAAGTGATCCTCTAGCCTCGATCTCTCAGAGTGCTAGGATTACAGGCGTGAGCCACCGCACCCGGCCTTGCTATGACTTTTGACTAGCATTTATTAGGCACTATTCCAAGCACTTCATGTGCATTAACCCACTTAATCCTGAAACAACCCTATGAAATGAGTATTATTATTTTTATTTTACTTTTATTATTACCAGAATCTTTTGCGCCTACAGATATGAAAATGAAGACATAAGGAGATTAATTTGTCTATGGTATCTCCAAGAGTAAGTGACAGAAAAGGGATTTCAACCCGGGCAGCCTGAATCCCAGGCTCTCAGTCTGCAGCACCATGCTCCGTTATCTGATTATTCTTACACACCCTGCCCACCTCACTAGGTTGCACAAGGATCAACTAGGACATGATAAAGCCCAAGATCAGTTGAAAAGTTGAAAAATCAATATTTGAGGCAAAAACCCTATATAGTCCAAAACTCTCCTTGAAAATCACTTATGTTATCCACAAAGTTAGGATGGTTCTGAGTATTACTGTAACCCACTCTCCCAGCCTGTTTTTCCTCCAGCAACAAAACAGAATGCTGATGCTTCAGTTAAACAACCTAAAAGATGCCTGGTTGAAGGCTGTTTTGTTTGATTGCTTTGCTAGGTGACATATCGGCCAAGCTCGCATGGCTTAATTCCCACTAAGTTAAATGGGTGTGCGATGTGGCTCCCCGACATTGCGTGTGGACATGCTGAGTAAACTGTCCAATGCGGTGTCAACACCGGCTAACACGTACATATAGCCATTATCACATGCCAAGTGCTCTTCCGTGTGTTTTACATAGATGTGTGGGTGCATTTAATCTTCCCAACAGCCCTGGGAGGTAGGTACTGTTGTTATCATCCTCATCTTACAGGTGGGTAAACTGAGGCACACAGTTTCAAGCATTTGCCTGACATCACCCAGTTGCATCTGACCCCAGATGCTTGGGCTCCAGAGTCTGTGCTCCCAATCTCCCTCCAAGGGTCTCAAGATGAAACAGAATTATGATTCCCCTCCCCCTCCTCCAAGGCCCCAGCCACCATCTTCTAAGATCCAGCTGCCTTAAGAGACTGTTGGTCTCTGGGAAGAAACAGTCTCGTCGAATCCTCTCTGAAAGCTAATTCAGCCATTTACTCTCAATTTGTAGTGGATGCTGTCGTCTCTAAGATTTCAAAGAAGATGAATGCATGGGTCAAATTGGATTAAAAAATTTAATTGAATAAGACAGAACCAGACAGCTTGATGGAAGACTTTGATCCGATAAAGGGAGAGGAGAAATGCGTGCTCCTGATGCCGGGGTGTGACGGGGAGCTGTCTGGACCTCGTCTAGCCTATTTTCATCAGCACGAAAACCAGTTATGCCAATTATGGGTGAGATTGCCCTGGGGTGGTGTAGGGAAGGCTGTTCTGAGGCATTTTCCAGATCACCATGTCCCCAAAACAGGCCGACAGCCCACACACCTTCCTGTCCATCCCTGCCTCCAGACTGACCCGCATCTGAGCCCCTGAAAGTCAGGGATCTTGTCTTAGACTTCACAAAATCCTGTGTCCTGGCCATAACAGGAAACCTACAAAAGAGATATGTGTGAGAGAGACAGAGAGAGAGAGAGACATGCACATTA
Organism: Indri indri; assembly: GCA_004363605.1. Lineage (NCBI taxonomy): Eukaryota > Metazoa > Chordata > Mammalia > Primates > Indriidae > Indri > Indri indri. The sequence continues at coordinate 162,570 of RJWJ010000529.1, forward strand.
AACCAGTAGCCCACAGGGAGAACCAGCCTGCAGAATTGTTCAGTGTACACAACGGTTGGTTTGTTTTCTAATTAGGAGATTTCCCATTTTAAAATCCATATTTGCAGTATCTTCTTTAAACACTGCTGCCCAAAGTGAGGTCCACAGACCGGGAGCATTGGCAGCAACTGGGAGCTTATCAGAAATGTGGAATCTCCCCTGAGATGTTCTGAACCAGAATTTCCATTTTGACATTAAAGTTTATGAAGGATTTGCTTTAAAGCAGTGGTTGTCACCCCTGACTGCACGTAAGAGTCACCCGAAGAGCTTTTAAAAATTCAGGTGCTCAGGCTGCATGCCATCCCTTAAATTCAGACTCTCTGGGGTAGGACTCAAGCATTTTTTTTAAAGCTCCTGGGTGATTCCGATGGGAGGCCAAGGTTGAAAACCAATAGATTAAAACCAGAATGCCTGGCAACACGTAGCAAAAGCGGCCAGAGCTGAGGAACTGTGCTTGGATCCCACCGCGCTCTCCTCGCGCACTCTCATAACCTGCCAGGTGCCACGTGCCTGGATCTCTCACTTATTTATGCATTAATACTTGAAGCCCCTGAAGCTCTTCTCTTCCTGGACCCTCTCCCTATATTTTCCCTCTTCCCTTCTTTTAGTAGGACCGTTATCAAGAGGCAGCCAAGCCATTTCTAACAAAGTAAATATGCAATCCAACATATGACCGGCAATTCCTCTGCTAGGCTTACATCCAACAGAAACAAATGCCCACGCCCCAAAAATACCTGAACGAGAACGTTCATGGCAGCTTTATTCATAATAGCCAAAACTGTAAACAATCCAAATGACCATCAACAGAAGATAGGATAAACACACTGTAGTATATCCATTCAATGGAACGCATCTCTGCAATAAAAGAGAACAAACCATCGATCCATGCAAAAACACGGATGAATCTCAAAAACCTAAGAGTAGCCAAACACCAAAGCATACATGTTTTAAGATTTCATTTCTATAAATTCTTTTAAAATGCAAAACAAAGACATGGTGATAGAAATCAGAGCAGTGGTTGCCTCGGCAGTGGAAAGGTGAGGTTTAACTGGAAAGGATCACAAGAGAACTTTCTGGAGTGATGTCAATGCTCTGTATCTTAATCTGGGTTGCTGTGAGCTAGGCTGATGCCACGGCACTCCCTCTAGCCTGGGCAACAGAGCGAGACTCTGTCTCAAAAAAAAAAAAAAAAAGTCAAATAGCCATGGTGAAAGTCATGACTGCACCTTTCCAGGCGATTCCCCCCTAAATCCAGCCAGGTGGAAGTGGGCCAAGTGCGGCTCATAGCAGAGGGGTTGCCAAGCCCATCGGGCAGTGCAGACGTGGGGCGGAAGGCAGCATGTTTGAGAAGCCTCTGCCCCTGGATCCCCCTTCTCTGCGTGCCTCGCACTTCCTGCTTTCACACAACCTCCTCTGACATCTTTCTGCAAGCATATTTGCGCTCTGACCTTGGATGACAACACAACTTTGTTCCGCCGGCAAAATCCTCATTTTCGCCTGTTGCCCAGTATAATTATTGACAGTGTTCCCTGGTTTGGATGATAAATTATACAGCCCCATACCTTGAACAGATTTTCGAAAAAGTGGCATTTGGGGAGAATAGTAGCTGGAGGAAGAACTCACTGCTCCTGATACACCGCACTTCAGTGCTTCTGAGTTACAGCAAAACAAACAAGAGCAAGAAATCCCACACACTCTCTGGGTCTGACCGCACTCACCCTCTCTGCCCCACTGATCGCACTGGCCCCCTCGACAGGAGGATGAGCTCAGAACAGCCAGGGAGGCGGATCTATAAAACCTCACTCACGTCCTGCGCCAGGCCCAAACCAAACTGCCCACTCCATCCTCCCTGGGCAAAATCCGTGTGCTTAAAAGCATCACGTGGGATGCATTCAAGGTAATTAACAACCTCTTCGAGGTCAAAACCCAGCCCCACCCTCCGGATCTTGCCCCAACCTTGAGACTTAGATGAGAGGCAGACAAATTTGGTCTCCACTTATCTTTGAGCTGAACTTTTTTCTCCAAGTGGCTGAATGACATCCTGCCTTTTTGGGATCAGAAAACACAATCTATTTTGCGTTCACCGACTCTGGAGTCCGTGTGAAAGTCACCTTGCAGGAGCGTTCTGGTGAACTTGGCCCAGGGCTGCCCCATGAGGATGGTTTTCCAGTGCTATGCGGGTGAGCAGACTCTGGTCTGTGGCTCAGCCACCTGCTGAGGCTAGAGACACACAACAGTACCTCCCTGTGGCTCAGCTGACAACCTGCACCAACAACCAACCTTATGTGTGGAGGCGTCTTCAGATGAATGCAGTCTCCAGCCTTAAAGTCTTCCAGCCGAGGACCCAGACATCATAGAACAGGGACAATCTATCCCACTGTGCCCTGTCTGAAGTCCTGGCCTACAGAAATGGAGAGACAATAAAATATTACTGTGGTTTAAGCCACTATGTTCTGGGGTAACTCATTATGCAGCACTTGATAACTGATACATAAAGACTCTAAACGATGCCATCTCATGCAGCATCCAGACACGCCTCTTATGGGAGAACTGTGATTGGTACTGTTTGAGGTGTGTAAACCACTTCTGAACCAATCACTGAATGCAGGAGAAATCTGTACTATGATTGGCCCAGCCAGTGGCCAAAGTGGGACACCATGATTGACAACTCCACCTGCAAGGGAAAGAGCGGGAGAAGGGTCCTCCCAAGGAAACAATGCTGGCAGACAAAAGCAAGGTCAAGTACAGTGACCTCATTGCTTGGCCATCTCCCACTCCTGCCCTGCCAGCTCCTAACAGCTGTGGTAATGTCTTCTGCTGATGCCAGAACTGTTATCCCATCACTATTAAAGTTATCTCCACTGATGGCTCCCATTGATAACTGTGTTGGAACTTCAGATGCCAAGGCTGGTCTCCCATTAAAGCTGGAACCCTCAACCCACTGAGGCCCTGAGCTACATTGTTACCTTTGTATTGATACCTTAGGAATCAAGTATTATTCTCAATGAGATGCATGGCAGACGCTGGGCTGTACCACCAAAACACTCAACTGCACAATTACGTGTTTGAACCCAACACATGCCACCCGGTGCACCCTTTTATTTAAAAAAATGATTCTTTTTTTTTTTTTTTTTTTTTTTGAGACAGAGTCTCACTCTCTTGCCTGGGCTAGCTAGAGTGCCATGGCATCAGCCTAGCTCACAGCAACCTCAAACTCCTGGGCTCAAGCGATCCTCCTGCCTCAGCCTCCCAGGTAGCTGGGACTACAAGCAAGCGCTAGCGTGCCCGGCTAATTTTTTCTATTTTTAGTCGTTTGGCTAATTTCTTTCTATTTATGGTAGAGACGGGGTCTCGCTCTTGCTCAGGCTGGTCTCAAACTCCTGAGTTCAAGCAATCCTCCTGCCTCAGCCTCCCAGAGTGCTAGCAAAAAAGTGATTCTTAACCTCGGATGCAAGTTACAACGCCCTGGGAGCTTTTAGAAACAATACAGATGTCCATGCCCCACCCAACAAGCCAATTATGTTAGATTCTCAAGGGATGAGGCCTGAGCGCTTGTGTATTTTAAAGCTCCCACAGAAAATTCCAGAGTTACAGCCAGGGTTGAGACCACCGGTTTGGAGTGAGGTCTATCTGTGAATCAGTTACACTTCCTGAAGGTCCCTGAGGCCACCCTCGTGGGCACCACAGCTCCCGCCCTGTGCTCACCCACAGCAAGCTCCATCCACTCCTAAACATCTCCGGTATCTGTCCGCTTCCACCCAGCTCCAGCGCCACCGCTCAGCACAAACCACCATCACGTCGCCACTTGCCCCGACCACTGTGGGCATCTCCTACCCAGCCCTCTCGCTTCTCTCCGTGGACCTCCTCCCCACTCCCGGTTCTGCCTCCTTGCCATGCGGCTCCATAACAACCGGAGTGAAACGGAAATTGGGCGATGCCATGTCCTTGCTTAAAAACCATTACGACTTCCAGTTGGACTTAAAATCTCACTCCTTACCAAGACCTTCGTGGGTCTTCATGATCCAGTCCCTGCCCCTGCTCCAGCCTCTCCAGCTCATACCCTCCCCCCACCGGCTTATCTCAGACCACCAGACCCGATAGTACTTTCTGCGACAATGGAAATATTCTCCATCGGCACTGTCCCACACGGGGACCCTTAGCCACACGCACCTACGGAGCACTTGAACTGTGGATGGTGCAAGCGAGAAACACGATTCTGATAATATGTCGTTTTACCTCGTTTCAACTTAAATAGTCACATGCGGCTTGTGGCTGCCGTGTTGGACAGTGCAGCACCTACATTTCAAGCATGCCAGGTTCTTTGCTTCCTTAGGATTTCAAAACAATCCCCTCTGCTTAGAACTGGCCATGAGAGAGAGGTGGTTCCCTAAAGGAAAATCAGAGGGAAATTCACTAAGGCTAAGAAATGGTAGACAGGGCAAAGCAACAGGTGCTCACACTGAGGACGCAGAAATCAGGGACGTCTCTGAGAGCAAATGACAGGAAATGGTGAGGGGACAGTTCTGAAATGTCGAGCCCTGGTTAGGGTGGTGCTCAAATGGGACCGTGCTGCAAAGTGACGTGGAAAAGCAAGTTGCAGAGAAATACAAACTCTTAGTCTGTTTAGTGTTGCTGTAACAGAATGCCCAAAACTGGATAGTTTTTAAGGAAAAGAAGTTTCTATAGCTCATGGTTCTGCAGGCTGGGAAGTTCAAGGGGCATGGTGCCAGCATCCGACCCCCAGGTTGCCCCTGGCCACCACCCATTCTACTCTGTCTCTGTGAATTGGACTACTCTAGGTACCTCAGATAAGTGGAATCCTACAGTATTTGTCCTTTTGTGTCTGGTTTATTTCACTTAGCATAATGTTTTCAAGGTTGATCATGTTATAGTGTATACCAGGATTTTTTTCCGTTTTAAAGCTGTATAATGTTTTATTGTATGTTTACACCACATTTCGTTTATCCACACATTCATCGATGAACATTTGGTTCACTTCCACCTGCTGACTATTGTGAACGATATTCCTATGAACTTGTGTATACAGGTATCTGTTTGAGTCCTTGCTTTCAGTTCTTTTGCGCATACACCCAGAACTGGAATTGCTGGGACCACATGGTAATTTTATTTTTATTTTTGTATTTTTTTGAGGAATCTCCATACTGTTTTTTATAGCAGCTGAACAGGTATTGTTTTAAACTCCTAAATTTGTGACTCAACAATAAAAACGAACACACTTAGGTACTTTCAGCCCTAGAGGTAGTAACTGCTTCCTAAATCTGTTATTCCCATATTGTTCAATTTTCTCTATCTCTCTTAGTAGTTAATCCCTGCTACCAGTTAATTATTCTTTATAAAATTTTCCCTGTTCAAATTATTGGTGTGATTTATATCTCCTGAGTGGTTACTATCTCATAAAACCTTCAATAAACATTGTGCTCTGTGTAGAAATTAATTTGGAGAACTAGTTCTACAGTTAGCCCCCGACATACACAACTGACACGGTGCTATGGTTTGGATATCTGATGCCTCCAAACTCCATTTTGAAATTTGGTTCCCCGTGTTGGATGGAGGTGGAGCCTAATGGGAGGTGTTTTGGTCATAGGGGTGGATCCCTCATGAATAGAGTAATGCCCTCCCTGGGAGGAGGGATTGTCAGTGAATTCTTGCTCTCTTAGCTCCCTGGAGAGCTGGTTGTTAAAAATAACCTGGCACCTCCCTCCCCCTCTCTCTTGCTTCCTCTCTGGCCATGGGATCTCTGCACACACTGTCTCCCTTCCCCTTCCAGCATGAGTGGCAGCAGCGCACAGCCCTCACCAGAGGGAGATGCCGGTGCCCCACTTCTTGTACAGCCTACAGAACCATGAGCCAAACAAACCTCTTTTCCTTATAAATTACCTCGCCTTGGGTACTCCTTTATAGCAACACAAAATAGACTCTCCAACGTCCACTCATTTTCAATTGCAAGTTCACAATAGTTTTCACTTGTTGGGGTGTTTTTGGGATACAATTCGTATTTCTAACCTCTGCAACCTTCAGTATTCCTGTGTTTAAAGAGTATGTTGGAAATAAACAATAGTACCAGGGTGATCCAAACGAAAAGAAAGAGATTTTGTCCTGGAGTGAGTAAAATTAAAGTTTCATTTGGGTTTACAAAAAGAAAAAGAAAGAGACCCTGAGTGTTGTCACTTCCGGCATTCTATTTGACCACTTGGAGTTCTGATTTGTGTTTAAAATTTAAAACAGCAAAATGGTGTGAGCCACAAGGTGTAATTGGTTTTTGGAACATCCAAATTTTGATTCATATATGAAATATTTTTTCAAGGTTGTTTCTCAGTGGGAAGATTCGCATATTAAATATTTTATTGAATTTAAATAATATGTGTAAAATAGTAATTCATACTTCTTTTTAAACCAATCATTTATTTCAAATCCTAGTATGAATCAAGAAAATAATGAGTATTACTGACTATTAATGATCCTTACTGAAAATAGGTTGTCATATAAAAGAGAGAGGTGTTAAAAAATAATCTACCCCGGGTTTGAAATGCTAAGTGTATCACTGGGGAGAGGGACCTAGCAACGGCTATTATTATAAATATTACCTTGTCTTTATTCAATATATTAAAGCAATTTTAAATCAAACAGCACAAAGAGATTCAGAATAGGTCTAATTCTACCTTCCAAATCCCTTTCTCTAATACTGTCTTCCTTAACTTAATTTCCCTGCAGACTCTTGGTTTCAAGCTTTGCTCTTCAGACACAACAGCAGTCCCGGGATTTTACACTTCCTAAACCCTTTTCTTCCTGTCTGCTGCTTCTAAAATAAAATGATGGACGCACTGAATTCTCCCAGGAAGGAAGAGATGGAGGAACAGGGGACCTCTTCCTCGACACGGAGTGTCTAGCCACGGTCCCTTTGGTCAAGGGCCTGTCCCCGCTGAGTCCGCGCTCCTGCTCCCTGCGCCTGTGCGAAGACCCCGTGTCCATCACCCCATGCCCCGGCAGGCCGCGGACTTCAGGGCCTCCCCAGGAGAGCCCTAGAGCGCCATTCCCAGCCCAGGCCCCCAGGTATCGGCCGGCTGCCATGGCAACCAGCCACGTTCGCCCCTAGCTGCTCCCTCTGTGAACCCCACGGGACCCCACAGCGAGGAGGGTCATCGATCCTCTTCCTGCAAAACCCTCCTGCCAGCGCTGCATGTTTACTCCGCGGGAATCTGAGCCGAAATTGGTCCCCGTTTCACCAACGCCCCGACTCCCAGCCACGGGAGCTCGTCAGAATCAGCTGGGGGGCTCTTTGGAAACGCCCTGACCCACCGAACTGGGGGTCCAGGCCTGGGGCCCGCGTTCGTGCATTGCAAGGATGTCCCAACGCGTGCCACTCGCGCACAGCCGGGCGGGAACCGCGCCTTTGCGGAGCAAGCCCAGGAAGTTTGCAGACGGGATAAATGCCAGTGGACGTCAGGCTCCAGAGAGATGCTCGCCCCCACCTGTGCACAGGGGCGCCGCGATGTGACACGCTGTTTCACCTGTCGGACTGGCAAAGGTCAAGTTTGGTAATCATCGACATTGGGCTAATCCCCTTCTATAAAGTTGTGGGGTTTTTTTAAGTTTATAAAGTGTGTCTACAAACAGATAATGAAAAGACCAATACTCCCATGCAGTAGAAAAACGGTGGAGGAAATGAACAGAGTTTACAGAAAAGGAAATCCCATCAGCCCTGGCCCCGCCTATCCTGGGGCTCTGCGACCATGAATTCAACCAACTGGGCATCAAAAATATCACAGGGAGGAAAAAAATATATATACAAATAAAAGACAAAACAGTAAACAGCTATTTATGTAGCATTTACATTGTATTGGGTATTGTAAGTAATCTAGAGACTATTTAAAGTATATGGGAGGATGTGCGTAGGTTATATGCAAATACTATGTCATTTTATACACGGGACTTGAGCATCCGCATCTGTCCTGGGGGGCAGAGAGGAGTCTGGAACCGATCCTCTAGCAGATACCAAGGGATAAATGTACAATGATTCTTAACCCTATGAAAAGTTGATTATTTAATTCATACCAGAAAAAAAAATCTAAGTAAAACAACCCATCCAAAGGCTTGGTAATGCACTGATAAAGTCGTGGGAAAACAGGCCGGGTAGGAGGCAAATTGATACAACCCCATGTGGAGGAATTTGGCAGCATCTATGAAAATTACGAATTCTTTTAATCTTTGAGCCATCAATTTCACTTCTAGGAACTTAACCAACCAACGTAATTGCACACGAGTGAAAAGACTGAAGGACAGGATAGTCACTGCGGCATTGTCTGAGCTAGCAAAGTTTGGAAAAAACCATTTCCCAACAAGAGAGCAGTTAAATCAATTTCAGTACAGCCATACAGTGGAATACTCGACTAGGCAACCATTTAAATAAAAGGAGGGGTCATATCAATGACACAATCCCAAGGCATTTCAGTAAATGAAAAATAATAGTAAGATGTGAGACAGTGTGTGTGATTAATGACAAAATTATTTTCGGTAATGGTCATCTAATAATAGTTAATCATCATTATTTTCTTGACTCGAACTTCAGATTTAAAATAAATAATTGACAATTTTAAAAGAATAAATTTCCATTTTAAAGATAATCAGATTTGACACATATATATATTATACACTTATATTTTATAGCTAACTCTAGAAAGTGCACACACACAAACAAACGGGTTATAGTGGTAACCAGGAGTTTTGTTTTTTGGTGGGGAGAGGAGGAGTGAGGTTCTGGGTGTTAGGTGTGAACAGGAAACTTGCTTTGCAAAAGTCTATGCCTTGTTGTACTGTTTCATTCTTTTACACCATGCAAATATTGCCTATTCAAAGCAAACAAGATGTAAAATTAAATAAGAAGAAATAAAGGTCAAACAAAACCTCTTATCTGCAACAATGTCCTCGCTTTACAGATGGAAAACTAAGACCACATAAGAGAAAAGCCCCCCCTGTGCACAGAGCTTCTAGTTCCCAGGGCAGTGGAGACAGTTCCTTCTGAGCTCCTGTTCCTGCGTTGGAGCACTGACCCCACCGTGTCACCATCATTTCCATGCTTTGCCATCTCGGTGCCTTCAGTACCCTGCCCAGGGCATCTCTAAACCTCTGTTGTTTTTGTTCATCCATTCATCCTGCAACCAATATTTGTTGGGGACTGAGCATGGTCCAATACACTGGTAAACCTCATGGTCAAGGTCCTAACCAGGGACTTTGACAGGGCTGCCACATACAGCCACACAGGGTATGCACTACACAGTTTAAGGAAGTGCCATCATTCACATAAACTATTATTTAACTGGTGCCCCCTGGATTTGTGCAGTGCACAACTTATCTATTAAATATATATATAGTGCCCCTGCCCTCATGTCCAATAGTTCAGCAGGGAAGATAAATTAAACAAAGCAACATATATTTCTTTTAATTGGAATTGAAACAATGCAGGAAAAGAACCAGGCGTTATGAGAGAAAACAAAAGGAGGGACCCATTTTGGGTTTCATATAAGCCATTTCAAGAAAGTGGTATTTAAACTAAGACCTTGTATTAGTTAGGAATTTTTTTTAGTTGCTAGTAACAAAGAACCAACTTAGTAGCTTTAATAAAACAGAGCTTCCTTTTTCTCTCATTCCACAGAAAATTAGAGGGTAGGCAGCCCAGCCCTGATTTGGGGGCTCCACCAGTTATCAGGAGCCCAGCCTCCTTCTGTCTTTCTGCTCCATACCCCTTAGCATGTAGCTTTACTCCTCAAGGTTGTCTCATAGCCCAAGATGGCTGCTAGAGCTCCAGCCACTGCATCTGCATCACAGACAACAAAACAGGGCAAGGACATCAGAGAAATAAGGGAACCCTCCCCCACCCACTTCAGGAACTGATCATAAGCCTCACAGAATAGTCCATCTTATTGGCCGGAAATTGAGGCAAGAGAGGCTGGGACATGTAGTCTCCAAAGAGTTGCCCAGGGTCAACAGTCAAGGTTATATCCCCAGACTTCAACAAATAGTTGGAGTTAATGCTCAAAAGCCAGGAGTTCAAGTACACCCTGGACAACATAGGTGAGACTCTATCTCAAAAAAAATTTTTTTAAATAATACAAACTGAAACATCTTTTTTTAAAATGGTAGCTATTACAATTGTGACTATTGCCAAAGACAGCAGATGGCTCATGGGAATTTCTTCTGGTGTCCTTCCTGACACCACCACACCACGCCAGCCAACCACAGACACATCCCTACCCCAACTACAAACAAGAAATGGGAATTCTAGGGTAGGAAGAGCAGCCCCAGGGAGCTGACAGACCTCCCGGGTGCCTGGCGAGAGCCTCAAACACTTTCTACTTTGCTCTCTTTGCTCAAAGAGTGAATCAGCTTGACCCCAAGGCAGAAGTGCTTACTGCTCTGAACTTCAATAAAACCCACGCTAAGGCTCCAGGAACCACCACCGTTTCGCTTCCCATCGATTTTCTAAGCCTATTTTTATGATTCCTCTTCCCGGTGAATATCGTATATATTTTTGGGCTGTGTTCCTCCCATAAATAAGTAAATACTTAGGTAAATACTAATGACAGCTGGCAGTTATTAAGTGCTTGGCCTGGTGCCAGGGAGGGTGCCGAGGGGCTCTGCCTCCGTTCCTTTATTTCACCGTCACTGTGACCCCATGAGGCTGGCACCATCATTGTCCCCATTTTACAGAGGAAGAAACCGAGACTCAGAGAGATGAGGTCACTTCCCCCCAAAAAGGGCAGAGCAGGGATTTAACCTCAAGGCTGCCTGATCCGACCGCGATTACTGAGTTCTGAGCAGCTCATGTGGACAGGAACCCAAATTTCATTTCACCTCCCAAGTTCCTGCCTTCCTTCGGTTGCCACTAATTAAGTTTATGGAGTCGGTGCCAGGCCAGACAGAGGAATGTTAAGTGCCCAAACTGAACCATTGGTTTGAAAATGCCAATAGTCCTTCATTTCTGCCAACCACTTCCAGCCTGGGGCCGGCTCACTCCCAGGCCTGGGACCCAGAACAACGTAACGGATGAGCTGTATTAAGCGATGCTTTATGGCATTCGGGAGTGACTCGGGCTGGGGAAAGCTCAGCAGTCAGCGTGTTAATTACAACTGCTGGAACGAGGTCCCGCTCATCCATTAACACCAACGAGCCAGTTCCAGAAGGAAGAGGCCAGATGACCGGCCCTCGCGAATCTTGCTCACCATAGATTTGATGACAGTTGTGCCCCGGCCATCCAGGCTACACCGTCGCTGATATAAAATAATTTGTACTTCTCCCTTGCCTCCCCGAGTTTCGCCCCATCCCTTGCCCAAAGAAGACCCCACATGCAAAAGGCAACACACCTGGCACAAAAGACACAGCCTTCGAAGTTCTAGCGACTCCAGGTCAAATCCTGTCTCTGCCACTTACCAACAGAGTGACCCCAGGTGGGTCATTTCATTTCTCTGGCTTCAGTTTCCTCGTCTGTCAACTGGGGCTAGTAACTTCCACTTCTCCTTCATGGTTATACTGGGAAATAGAAGATGCCATATCTGAATATCCCAGCTTGCATCGGGGCTCAGCACTTGGTAGCTGTTGCTATTAATTGTATCAGTACATGATCTGGGTCATTTCCACATCGTTTCTCCCAGTGCAATGGGGTTTGCGGGATGGCAGCAATCATGTGGCCAAAGAGTGATGCTCAAATTTCAGTGCACCCAGGATGCTTGTTTAAAATGCAAGAATCCGCAGCCCCAGTTCTGATTCAAGAGTGGGGCTAAAGGCTCTGCATGTTTGATAACCAGCTCAGAGTTTAACATAACAGTGCTCATTGGAATCACTGGGGACAGGGGTTTTAGTTGTTTGGGGGTTTTTTGTTTTTAATGCCTGGATCATAACCCCAGCAGTTCTGGTGTACTGGGGCCCTGGTGTGCAGCCAGGGTTGAGAACCGCTGCTATTAGCCAGTGGTTCTCAGAGTGTGGTCCAGGAACCACAGCACCAGCGTCACTGGAAACTTGTGAGAAAAGCAAATTCTCCTTCTGTCCTGCCTCAACCTGCTGAATCAGAAACCCTGGGGGTGGGGACCCAACATACTGGGTTAATAAACCCTGCAGGTGATTTGGATGCACACTGAAATGTAAGAGCCCCCGCCATAAGGCCCTAAATTGCATGACGGCAAGAATCGTTTGGGGAACGCAACTCCGAAGGGCTGGAAGCGGGCCAGGGAGTGTGCGTTTTTAACGAGGGTCCCAGATGAGTCTTATCTTCAGGAAAAGCTGGGGCAACACTGGCTTAAAGCAACACTACCTGGGGAATTAAAACCCACCCAGCTCTTGCCACCGGCAGACTCAGACCTCATGGTTGGTACTAATCGGTTACAGAAGCAGCTAGAAAACCCCATGAATTGCACACATTTCTCCTCAGAGCTTCTCTAACTAATTACTTTTGCATCTAAACCACCATTATCGCCATCCTAACCTAAATCAGAGATTTTAACGTACATATAATATATGCTGAAGTTCGGGCTGCACCCCAGACCAATTTAATGAGAACCTCTGGGCATGCGCCCAGATATCAGTGTTTTTAAAACTCCCCCAGGAGTCTAACGAGCAACCGACTGAGGTCACTGCCTCACCTCTCCCCAACTTGTCCTGCTCTTGCTCCCTTCCAGTTCATTCCACACCTGGTCTTACTGAAATCCAAAGCCAGCGGCCTCACTCACCTGCTCAAACCTATCAATGGCTCCCCACTGCCCAGGGATGAAATCCAAAATCCGCTCCTCAGCCCACCCCTTCGGAGCCTGCCTACCTTCCCAGACTCATCTCCCAGCCGCCTCCTCCTGTCACTCCCCACCTCCCGCCACCTCCAGCGGGACCGCCAAGTCCTCGCACACGCACACGCAGTGCCCGCAGCCCAGAACACTTCCCCCAACCAGCTCTCGCCCCTGCCCCGCACGCACACACAGCATCTCTGCACCTGGCTGACGCCCATACTCAGTTGTTACAAGCTTCATTCCTTCTGCGCCACCCTGGAGCCTGGAGATTTCTGCTGAGGCCCCGGCATCCACGGTCAGATGGGGACAGACACTGACAGTCTCCCACCCGACAGCCGCCCCCCTTCTTTCTGACCAGCGGCTCCCCAATCTCGAGCAGGAGTTAGGTGGCCAAGCACCCAGGGAAGATGAGTCCATCTCTGTGAGATACTTCCAAGCTAAGGACTCACAGCCTTTGAGACCCAGTGTCTCCTTTTTTATAATAAAAAAAAGTCTGTAATCCTTCCCTTACTCTCTCTGAAGGGAAATTCAAGGATACCTACACAGGCAATTTTTGTTAAATCGATATAATGACTCGATTGTAATATAAAGAAAAAAATAAAAGGCTATCTCTAATAAAAAATTATCTGTATTTCAAGATATAAATGTTCAGGCACAGCCATCTGGAAGCCATCAGGAGGAAGCAGCCAGATGCTGCCAGCTGGGACCGAAAATCGCCATAAAGCCAATAGCCACAAACACCGACTATGGGCACAGGAATGCCGCTGGTCCCCCAGACACCACCCAGCAGGTGGCCAACGGTGCTGCGAGTTCCGGAAATGGTGAGGGAGCAACTCTTGTTAACTTTCTAGACAAAATAAAGTACAGATTTCTTCATTATGCTCTGTAGCTGCAGCCCAGGAAAAGTGGTGAATCTTAAAACCTCCAAAGCATGTTGTGTTTCTATGTAAAGTGGACGTAGGCTCCAGACGCAGATGATTATAACGAATGTCTGGCAGGGACATTCTCCACTGTGAGGGGTGAGAGGGGACTGTCCTGTGCATTGCAGGATATCTAATATCTCTGGTTCCTGCACTCTAAATGCCCCTCGCACACTCTGATCATTGTGACAGCAAAAATGTCCCGTGATATTTCCAAAAATACCTCCTGGGGTCAGCACCATTCCTGTGGAAAACTGCATATTCAAACAAGAAGATGGCCCTCTTGCTTCCTCCCCCCACCCTTTCTGTTTTGAATGCTGTCGTGTGAGGATGTGATGCTTGGAGCTTTGGCAGCCATTTTGCAACCATGAAGTAAAGACCAAGCGTGGCTGGGCATGGTGGTTTACACCTGCTGAGGTGGTGATCCTCCTGCCTTAGCACTTTGGAAGGCTGAGGCAGGAGGATCATTTGGGGCCAAGAGTTTGAGACCAGCCTGGGCAACATAGTGAGACGCCATCTCCACAAAATATCTTTTAAAATGATTAGCTGGGTATGGTCACATGCACCTGTAGTCCTAGCTACTTGGGAAACTGAGGTGGAAGGATCGCTTGAGCCCAGGAGTTCCAGATTGCCATGAGCTATGATCATGCCACCGCACTCCTGCCTGAGTAAGATCCTGCCTCTAAAAAAAAAAAAAAAAAATGTGGAGACTATCAGTTGGGGGCAGGGGTGGGAAATCTGCAAATGGGTCCCCTTAGACCTTACCCCCTCCAGAGCCCTTCTCAGTACAGACTAGGAAACCCGATTATCAGGGAAACCAGAGGGCGTTACAGCACAGTGGCTGAGCTCTACGGCTTTGGCATCTCAAAGTTCGAGTTCAGGTTCGTCAGTTCTGTGACCTTAGGCAAGTTACTCACCTCTCTGAGCGTCCGTCACTGCAGCTGTAAGATCAGGATAATAATAATTCCCACCTCTCAGACAGCTGTGAGAAACAAATGAAATAACGTGTGCACGCAAGAAACAGCAGCTGCTGCAGTTGTTACTTTGCCTTCACTTCTCCTTTAAAGCCAGAAGGCTCTGCATTCTCTCGCCCACCCAGGAAAACGACTGGGTGTTTTCACCTGTTATATTTCTGAGCCCCGCCCCCCGCAACCACCATTCCGACTTTGGCTCCCCTCCTCTCCCCACCCCAGTATTACAGTGAACACTGATAACATGCGGGGCACTGGGCTAGGCTCTTTACCTGGGTTATCTCAGTTAATCCGTGATATTATTAGACCCATTTTACAGAGGAGGGGACTGAGGTTCCGAGAGGTTAAGATCATAGAGCTAGGGAGCGGGCTCTGAGACCAGGTGAACCCAATTCCCCCAAATTGGGGTCATTTTAAAATTTCCACCAACATAGGTATTGAGAGGTTGAGCTCCTTCTCCCACCCCACACTCTGAAACTGTGATCACCTCAACAGCCCCCAGGTAGAGTCCCATTCACTCCCCGCACCCTGACCCCCTCTTACTCATCCTTGGGAGGCAGAAAGTGGAAGCTCAAAGAGCCATCGAACACGAAGGAGACCGCTCTTTGGAGCTAAAAGTTGCTTTCCTTTCAAGGACAAAGAGAGACACCTGTGTTAACCGCTCACACCCGGAGCGCCCCAGAGCCGGGATGGGGAGCCACATGTGCGGGAAACACTGCCACCCTGTGGCCGCTGTGCTCCACTGCAGGCTGCTTCCGGGCACCTGCTGCCCAGGGATTCAAAGGCCGGCGAGGGGAGGGAGGGAGCTTCTCAGACACGGTGGGAGCTCCGCTGGCCCTTGAGGGATGGCAAAATTAAACAATTCAGACGTGGCCTTCTTTCACAGCCCCGTTTAAAACGGCGCTGCCGGCAGCCCCATCTCCCTGCGCCGTGTTTCTCTCCACGCAGCTCACCCCAGCTGAGCTACTATGTGCTTCGGTAGCTTAGACTACATGTGTTTTGCTTGTCGTCTCTCTCCCCACGACAATGAAAGCTCTAACAGGACAGGGAGTCTCGTCTGTCTTGTTCACTGCCGTGTCCCCAACACCCAGGACAGTGCCAGGCCCACACCATGTTTATTTACCGAGTAAACGAATGAACGGTTCGGTGACTGGCTGAGCTGCTAAGACTCTCTGAGCCTCAGTTTTCTCAGCTGTAAAACAAAGATAAAAAACAATCCCTTCCTTATGCGCCTCATGGGATTGCAGTGAGGGTCAAATGCGTTCTCAATCAATGGGCTCCATAGGGAGTTGAATAATGGTCCCCCCAAAATTCACATCCACTCAGCATGTGATCTGTTTTGGAAATAAGGTCTTTGCAGATGGGATTAGTTAAGATGAGGTCATATTGGGTTAGGATGGAGCCTAAATGCAATGACTAGCATGCTTAGAAGACGGGGAGAGGTCACAGAGAGACGCACAGGCAAGCAGGAGGTAGAGATTAGAGTTACGCAACCACAAGCCAAGAATGCCTGGCGCCCCCAAATCTGGAAGAGACAAGGAAGGACTCATTCCTAGATCCCTCGGGAGGAGCATGCCCTGCGGACACCTGGACCGTGGGCTCCTGGCCTGCAGAAGGGTGAGACAACACATTTTTGTTGTCTTAAGCCACCTAGTTTGTAGTGCTTGGCTACGGCAGCCCGAGGAGGCTGATGCGGGTTCCTGCTCAACACCCTGGAAAGCGTGGAGCAGGTGTTTGCGGTTGAATTACACGTATATCCTGTTCAGCGCAGCCCTGGTCAGCACAGGTTCTTTCTAACACAGTTTTTCTCTGAAATGTTTTCTTCTAAAAATAAATGCTTCACCCATGCTGAATGCTGTTGTACACGCGGCCGACGAGCACTTGGGCGCCGTCGGGAAGTCTGTACTCTCAGCCTTTGGGTGCGGCTCGCTCCAAGCCCACCGCTCTTTCTTCTGTTTCCCTTGGGTTTGGTGGACAGTTTGACCCCTAAGGGAGCACCAGAGGCGTAGCCATGAGGAAAGCCAGGCCACAGTGACTTTCTTAATACAAAGATCAGATCTCACCACTGTCCTGCTGTCCACCCTCCAAGGTCTTCCCCTTACTCAGAACGAAACCCGAACTTCCGACTACCAGGTCCCCCAGCATCTGGCTCCCAGTCACCTCCCCTGACCCTGTGACCAGACACCCTCCACCTTGTTCACTGCGCTCCAGCCACTCTGTCCTTCCTCCTGTTTCTCCAACATGTGATGCCCATTCCCACCCCAGGCCCTTTGCACTTGCTCTTTCTGCTGTCTGAATGGCCCCTCCCTCTCATCTTCCACGTGCGGCTCCTTCTCTTCCTTCAGGTCCTTGCTCTCAGAGGCTGGCCTTGACCACCATATCCAAAGGAGCTCCCACCCACACCCATCACTTTATTTTATTTTCCTTATCGTACTTATCACTATCTGAAATTATCTCACTTATTTTATTCACCTGTTTATTTTCTGTCTGCCATGAAGGTAAGCTCCAGGAGACTAGGAACCTCATCTATCTCCTGTGTTGCTGTGTCCCCAGGGCCTAGAACAGTGCCTGGTCAGTAAGACATGCTCATTAACCATATGTTGCATCAAGTCATATCAGTATTATTATTAGCTCTATTTTACAAAGGAGGAAACTGAGGCACAAAGAAGTTCTATAACTTGTCCGAGGTCTTGTAGCTATGTATTAGCCTCCTAGGGCTGCCATAACAAAGTGCCACATCCTGAGTGGCTTAAACAACAGAAATTCATTGTCTCACAGTTCTGGAAGCCAGAAGCCCACAGTCAAGGCGTTGGCAGGGTTGGTGCCTTCTGAGGGCTGTATGGGAAGGAATGTTCCAGGCCTCTCTCCTGGGCTTGCAGATGGCCATCTTCTCCCTGTGTCTTTTCTTATCATCCTCCCTCTGTGCATGTCTGTCTCTGTGTCCAGGTTTCCCCTTTTCCTAAGGACCCCGGTCATATTGGATTAGGACCCCCCAATAGCCTCACTTCAACTTGGTTACCTCTGTAAAGACCCCGTCTCCAAACAAGGTCACATTCTAATGTCCTGGGGTGGAGGGTAGGACTTCAACATATAAATTTGGGAAGGGGCAGTGTCTTAGTCCATTTTCTATTGCTGATAACAGAATACCTGAAAATGGGTAATTTATAAAGAAAAGCAATTTATTTCTTACAGTTACAGAGGCTGAGAAGTCCAAGGTCAGGTGGTGCATCTGGTGAGAGCCTTCTCGCCGGTGAGGACCCTCGGCAGAGACCCCAGGCGGCACCAGGCATGACATGATGACAGGGCTGAGTGTGCTAATGCTAATTCAGGTCTCTCCTCCTCTTTTTATAAGGCCATCAGTTCCCCTCCCATGATAACCTGTTAATCCGTTAATCCAAGAACGGATTAATCCATTCATGAGGGTGGAGCCTTCATGATCCAATCACCTCTTAATAGTGCCACACTGGGGATTATGTTTCAGCGTGCACTTTGGAGGGGACAAATGCTCAGACCACAGAAGAGGGGGTGCAATTCAACCCGTAATAAGCTAGACAGAGGCAGGATTCAAGCTCTGTGTAGCACAACTTTCCTGCAAGAGAGATGAAAGGGACTATTGTGGGCAATGACATTCGCGGTCCCCGATGGGTGCCTGAAAGGGTGGAAACTTACTAGGTGGTCACAGCATGGGGGAGAAAGATTTCCGCACAGAGTTTAGGATAGAAAGAAGTACAAAATTCATTTATTTTTCTGAGAAAGAAAGAAAGAGAGACGGTGGGGCGGGGGAGCCATGGCACATGAATGAAGGAGTAAAAATGCCGGGCAGTTGAGGGAAAGTTGCTTGGACGTTTAAAGCTGTGGTCCCCAAGCCCCAGGCCATGGCACAGTACCGGTCCATGGCCTGTTAGGAAACGGGCCATGCATCACCACCTGAGCTCCGCATCACCACCCCCACCCACGACACCCCATTCCTGTGCCTCTGGTCCGTGGAAAAACTGTCTTCTATGTAACCAGTCCCTGGTGGCAAAAACGTTGGGGACCACTGTTTTAAAGTGTAAAAATGGCCTTTTCCCCTCTACTTTAGCAGACTGATAACAGAGCAGTGGCGAAGCTGTTGCAGGTGTTGTTTTTTCTATTCTCTGTGAGGCTGGGCTATCTGAGTCCTTGAAATCTGGTTTTTTGGCAGGAACTGAGACAGAGCTGGAGCAGGGGGTTTGCACCCCTACTGTCCGCTTAGGGCTCTTCAAGCCTGAGAAAGAACTCTCAGACACGACAAGTTAGGCCACAGGTGTTTAATGAAATAAAACAAAGGGCAGTTGTACTGTGCGTCTTCTCTTCGAAAGGGCAATTATGTGCTGTGAGTTTGTTTCTCTTTCTATTTGATAGTTTATTTTCCTGTTGGGTAGGTTATTAGGAAGACCACCTTTCAGTGCCTGGTGGAGTACCCTCCCACACTGACGCAGCTTGGCATGTGACTCACTCCGGCCCATAGCACATTAGCAAGCAGGATGCCAGCAGAGGTTTGCTTGAGTCTTGGAACGCACCCTCCTGGAGCCCAGCCATCACAGCGTAAGGAAGTCCAACTCCCCTACGGGAGAGAAAGTCCACATGCAAAGGGCCCTGGAGCAGGAGAGGCTTTCTTGGATCTTCCAGCCCCAGCTGACACCGTCAAGAGCACAGACAGGCTCTGTGCAGATCACACAGTCATGAGCAAATCAATGGCTGTATTTTTAAGCTGCTGCATTTTGGAGGAGTTTATTATGCAGCTGGCAACTCGAACAGTGACCTGTGCTATTGTGAATTTATTAATATATCACGAGCTGATGTTTGAACCTTACGGACCCCAAGCAAATTCAGCCACAAGCACGCTATGATTTGGTTGTTTGCTAAACTATGCTGTTTACAAAGCTGTTCAATAGGTAATGGGCTTGCCTTGGTTTTTGTTTTGTTTTCTGGTTTTTGTGGCATTTTTTTTTTTTTTGGAATAGGGTCAAGAATGAATGAATAATTGAATAAATTAATAACACAAATATATATTCATACATGTTGTAAATAATACTATTAATTCGCAAAGGTGTGTGATGTTCTCACACACCTTTAAGAATGTGTCCCTTGTCATGTCTGAGACCCCAGGGATCCACGTGCCTCTGGGCAGTGCAGAGGCTGTTGGTTCAAACATTTGTCAGGGATACTGTAACTTGTTCCATTCGATCCTATCAACTCACTTATAACAAAGCCCAAAGCATGGGACACGCCAAAGACACTATCAGGATGAAACGAAACTTAAAAATGAGATGTGTGACCAAAGACAAACATTTAACAGTTGGGACATAGAGAGATGTCTCCCCCAAGTGGGAATCACAGGAAATGCTGTCCGAGAGAAGCAGAAAAGGGATTCTAGTTCAACTTTACCACTGAACGAGAGCTTGAAAGTGAACCAGTGGACTTGAAAGTGGGGCCGGAGGACAAGTCTTGACCTTGACCAGGGCTGCACACTCCAGTGCCTCCCGGGCAGGCTGGGTGTGGAGCCTGGAGTGTGGGGACCAGAACAAGAACAGGAAAACCATTTCCACCAGGGCACACAGGCAACCTCCCATTTAATTTCAAGCTACAGCTGCCACCTGGCCCCTTTGGCTCCTCGTGGTGAGAGAGATGCACAGGCAGAGAAAGGAGCCCCTGTCCTGGCAGGAAGAATCGCCCGGTCCTGAGGAGGTGGGCTGCTCGTCTACAACCGGGTCAGGGGAGAAGGTGTTTAGCACTCAGGTGATTCCACCTGGGCACCTTGGCGCATTTTGATGGGAAATGATCAGGTTCAATAGCCACAGCCTGAGAAGGGAGGGGATGGTTCTTGCACCCACCACCGTGTATGTGCAGCTGCCCTTCCTTGCCCTCTTCCCCCAGGGCTGCAGAGGTGTCCCGCACCCACACTCACCTGCTCAGCTGCAGCTCCCCCAGACACCAAACCAGCCAGAGGGGCTGAGTCCTGAGGGGCTGTCAGCCTCAGCCACACACTGTGTCAGAAGAGACCCTCCCCCTAAAGAAAAATCCCTGCCCTGACACTCAGCCCAGGACACAAGCTCAGATTCCAGTTTCACTGACGATTATCTCACTACTTCAGGGAAGCTCTAATCCCTTTGTCTCAGTCCATTCAGGCTGCTAGAACAAAATTCCTTAGCCTGGGTAATTTATAAACAACACAAGTTTATTGCTCACATGGAGGCTGGGGAGTCTAAGATCAAGGCACTGGCAGATTGATGTCTAGGAAGGGCCTGCTTCCTGGTTCATAGATGCCATCTCCTCGCCGTGTCCTCACGTGATGAAAAGAAGTCTCCAGGGTCTCCTTTAGAAGGACATCAATCCCATTCATAAGGGCTCCACTCTTGTGACTTAATTATCTCCCAAAAGCCTCACTTCCTAATACCTTGGAGTTAGGATTTCAACATCTGAGTTTTGAACACAAAATTGGACACAAATATCCAGTCCATAACTGTCAGGTCCAGTCTCTTGGCAGACTGTTGTCCTGGTTCTTTGGCTCCTTGCTTGGAAAATTCACTAGCAGGGCCAGTGTGACAGAGCGACCACAGACAGGAAGCAATGCCACACAAACTGCTTTTATTGCAGAAAAGAAGGGAGCTATACAAAGCAGGAGTATGTCCCAGAGAGGAACGGGCCAATCTCCACGAGTGGAGAATGAAGTCGAGGATCCCACGTGGTATCCTTTTATTGGCCTGGCCCAGGGGCGGGCTTACGGGAGGTGTGGGATGTTATCAGATGATTGATATACATGATTGACAGGTGTTCTTATAACAAAGTTGCAGCTGTTTTCCAACCATGGAAACATGTTGTCCACCAAAAAATAAATTTTAAAAATGATAGTAACTTTAAATACTGTGCATTGTTACAAACTTTCCAGATTAGAAGGCTTACACATCTTCATACACCCCAATACAGAAAATCTGTTTTTCAAAAGTCAGCTCAAGAAATAACTTGAAAAATCCATATAAATAAGTACTTTTGCTGCAGGACTGTTAATAAGCAGGTAAATTTGGAAATAATCTAACTGTACAATAATAAGAAAAATGGTTACCTAATCACAGATCCAGGGAGACAAAACTCCATGCTCATAAACTAGTTTTAATAAAATTTCATGTGTAAAACTTGTTGTAAGAAAACATTCTTACAGACTACTCTCTGCTGCTCTGAGACACAGCTGCTACTCTGCCTATGGAGCAAGCCTTCCTTCTATTTGTTTGTTACTTTAATAAACTTGGCTTTTGCTTTAAAAAAACAAAACAAAACACCGTCAGGTTAATCATCTAGCTAGTCTGACAATTGAACATGATGCCGTCACTGAAATGTCTTCAAATAACATTCAACCATGTGCCTCGATGTTCAGGATACGGTGTAAAATGTTTGCATCAGAACTTAAAACCATGTATAAGTTAATTCAAGTATAGAAATACAATATACATTAAATAAAGTATGTGTAGCATATATGATTTTTTTAAAAAGCAATTCTTTCTGAGTGGCAGGATCATATTGAATTTGTTTCATTTGAAATTTACAGTATTTTCTGGATTTTCTACAATAAGCATATGTTAGTTTGTGGTGGGGAGGAGAACTGTTTTACTATAAACTGCATTAAAAATAAAATTAGGGAATGGAAGTGAAGGGACAGGGGTCTCGGTCTCCCCAGGACCCCCTCTTTTTCCCTGTGCAGCTACTGTGGTCCTCCCTGGCAGCTGAGGCTGACTGTGGACATGGTGAGGTTTACTAAAGTCCAGTCATCAGCACCTTTTCTCTCTCTAACTGCAGGTCCCCAACCCATCTTCCTCCCAGCAGCCAGAGTGAAAGTCACAGAAAATGCTTCTGATCATGTAGCCCTGTTCAAACATTCCGATGGCCCCCACTGCCCTCAGGACAAGACCTAAACTCCTAACCAAAGGGTAGCAGCCTTCCCCATCCTTCCGCCCCACTCTTGGTCCCCCACCGGTCTGCTCTCTGGGCACGAGCGCCTTGGACTTCTTTCAGCTCCTCAGATGCCATCTAGGACTTTGCCTGTCCTGTTCACTATACCTGGAATAGCATTTCCCTGGTCTTTCCCTCAGCCAACTGCTAGTCATCCCTCAGGGATCGGCTTAGGTGACATGGCCTCTCTAGATCCTCCTCTGACCCCCAAGTTGAAGGTAAGAACCCTTCCTCTGAGCTCCCCAAACTACCTCTTTCTGAGCACATACTATATCTATTACAATGATCTATTTACGGTAGTATGAGTCAGAGTCTCAATAAAAGAGATGACACTTTCAAAATAGGACAATGTGAAGAATGTTGTTTGGGTTAATATTGCTGAGTAACAAAGAACCACAAAACCTAGTGTCTTAAAACAACAACAAAGTCTTATTATCTCTGCTGATTCTGCAGGTTGGTTGGGTTCAGCTGGTGATTCTTCTACTCTCCTGTTGTGGGCGGGGCCTGCAGTCATCTGAGGTGCTGGATGTCCAAGTGGCTCTCTCACACGGCTGGCAGATGGCGCTGCTGGTGGCTGCAAGCTCAGCTGGGGCTGTGGACCAAAACACCTCAGTTCTCCGTCATGTGGCCTTTCCACGTGTCATGGGGCTTTCACACCCAAATGAGAGAGATTTTCACAGAACTGGCAGCCCAAGGCACAAGGAGGAAGCCAGAGGAATAAATACCCTGACCTAAGTCTCCTCCTTCTCCAGAATACAGAACCCAACCAGAAGCCAGAGAGCAGGTTTAATGTGGTGATATAATAAGAAATACATATTTGGTCTCAGCCTGTGGTTCCTGGCACAGAGCTTCTAAAATCCTTGTAATTTTCTGAACAGTAGGGTTGCTAGATGCACCTTTTGATCAAATATTTGGTCTTTGATCCCAGTTCCTGCCACAGAGTTCCTAATCCCTTGGAATTTCCTGGGTGACAGGAGCACCTTTTGTTCCAACGAGGTGACTGTCACTGGGCCTCCTGGGTGGAGCCTGGTCACCAGAAAGACCAAGCCAGGATCAGAAGCTTGGAACTTTCACCTCCACCCCCATCTTCTGGGAAGGGAGAGGAGCTGGAGATTGAGTTAATCGCCAATCATGCCTACATGATGGAAACTTCACAAAAACCCTAAATGAAGGGGTCAAAGAGCTTCCAAGTTAGTGAAAGCAACCATGTGCCAGGAAGGTGGCATACTCCATGGGGAGAGAAGTTCCTACACTCGGGACTCTTCCAGATCTCACTTTGTGCACCTCTTCCCCTGGCTGTGCACATGTACCCTTTGTGATGTCCTTTATAATAAGCCAGCAAACTTAACTAAGTGCTTTCCTGAGCTCTGTGAGCCACTCTAGCGAACGACGGAACCCGAGGAGGGGGCCGTGGGAGCCCTCAATTTAAAGCCAGTTGGTCAGAAGCACAGGTGACAACCTGCACTTGCGCTTGGCTTTTGACGTGGGGGCATAGTCTTGCGGGACTGAATCCTTAACCAGTGAGGTCCTGATGCCGACTCCAGGCAGAAAGCGTCAGAGTTGGATTGAATTAGAGAACACCCAGGTGGGGGTGCAGAATTGCTCGGTGTGTGGGGAAGAAGCTGCACGCGTCTGCCGTCGGAAGTGTTCTGTGTTTGTTTTTCCGCTACAGTGGGGAGTCCATTGAGGCAGTTCATGCAGGCCAGCTTCCGGGGGGCGGGGGACAGCAGTGTGGAGGAGAGTAGGCATGGTCGTGGGTGGACAGACAGAAACCAAGCTCACCTGTGCACCTCCTCCACCGCACTGCGAACGCCGGGAAGGCTGGCACCGTTTAGTCAGTCGGGAGAGGCCAGGCTATGCTGCAGAAACAAATACCCCCGATGCTCAGTGGCATTGAAGAGCAAACTTTGTTTCTTCATGCACCATGTCCTTCATGGGTCTCTGCTCACTGTGGTCGCCCAGGAACCCAGACCTCCAAGAGGGTCCCCCAGCTGGCAGGGCAGCCACCATCTTACATGGTACAAAGAGGAAAGAGCACTGGAAGTTCTCGTGCCAGTTATGGAATCTTTTTCCTAGAAGTGACACCAATCACCTCTGGCACAACTCACCAGTCAGTAGTGTCACAAGACACACCCACTCACAAAGAGTCTGATGGTTCCATTCTACCAGGTGTTCGGAAGGCAGTAAGCTGGAAATATTAGGTGAACAGCACAACTATCCTATTTACTGCTGCATCCCTGGAACCTAGCACAGCACCCTGGTACTGTTTGCTGACTGACTAAGTGAACATCATAGCAGGGCCATTCCCCTGTTGGCAGCAGAGGACTGAGGGAGAAGAGCAACCCCCTGGGCTACTTGCCCACCATGTGGTCATTAGGTAGAAAAAGCATGCCAGTGAAAACCAGGACAAGAAAATGCTTAAATACCCACTGTGTATTTGTTCACTCAACATGCATACATTGAGCACCTACCACGTGCCTAGAAGTTTCTAGACCCCCATCCGTTCCAGTACTGGGGCAGGAAAGGATTCTGTACCAAGCAACAGAAACTGGCCCTGGTTAATTCAATGGTAAAGGAGTTTGGTAAAAAGATATCGGAGGACCTCCAGCACCGTCTGCACTCAGTGGGGCCGGGAGAATGGAGGACGGAGCCTGCCAGGGCAGGGGCACTGGCAATGGGGGAGGTGACAGGACCGAGGAACCCGTCCCACCCCTCCCAGTTTCCTCCTGCCTGGCAGCCGCCCCGGCTGGACGTGACAATTTCCTCTGCTCTGTCGCCCATCCTCTTCCAGCTCCCAGTTTCTTCCCTTGCCCTGACTCGCTTTGCCACCCTGCCCTCCTCTCCCCCATTACGTAACTGTCCCCTGTCCCAAGGGCCCTTATGTAACGCGAGTCACCTCAGGCTCCCAGCCCCACCTCACAGCTCCCACCTCGGCCTGGCCTGTCTGGTACAATCTTTCACAGTTGGCTGGGCCAAGTCCGCAGCAAGAAATGCGAAAACAGAGAGGGGGACGAGGAGGAGGAGGAGGAGGAAGAGAAGGAGGCCATTCCCTCCGCAGCAGCGGGGCTGAACAGTGACAAGGCTCAACTGGCAGGAACGACTCTGGAGGAGCCTCTTCTGCACCCGAAGCCCAGGCTTATGGCCCCTTGTCCAGGGACTCGAGTGGCTTTCTGATAATTCCTGTCTCTGTGCCTCAACTTTCACTTCTGCAAAATGGGTCTACCGAAGGCCTACCAATACTTTGCATCCTGCCTCTGACAGTCAGTGCCCAGTATGGGTTAAGAGCTGTTGTTTTAATTTAAAAGGACTTACAAAAGGTTATATTGGTAGGTAAATACCTACCAATATTTACCACAGTTTAAATTAAAGCCAAGGAATTTTTAAACTATTGATTCATTCATTTAAAGACAACAATAATACAGCCATTACATGTTAACACAAAACCGTTTATGAAAAATAACTGTATTTTCCAAAACAAAAAGCAATTAGTGAGAAGCACAGAGACATGTTACACGTTTTAAAATCCTCTGTAAAGTCTGACTTGATAGAAGACAGCTGGATCCTCACATCTGCTGCCACGATCAGTCTGTTGCAATAGCACGTGTCTGAAAGCCTCTGGAACACTCCACTGCACGCTCACGTGAGAATGACGGTGAAAAGAGAAAATAAGGTCTTAATGCTATTATGAAAACAGTTTTAACCAGCTACTCAGGAGGCTGAGGCAGGAGGATGGCTTGAGCCCAGGAGTTTGAGGCCGCAGTGAGCTATGATGACACCACGGCACTCTAGCCTCGGCGACAGAGGGAGACTCTGTCTCAAAAAAATAAAAAAAATAAATAAAGTTTTGATCTTGCACATCCCCAAAGAGGGGATGGACCACACTTTGAGAACCACCTGGGACACTGAAGAAAGGGAGAGAGTGGAGAGAAACAGGCATATTTTCACGTTTTCACCCAATTTGTACTCACCAAAGGAATAATGAGTAACTAGAGATCAGGTTTATTCTCTTGACCCAAGTCTCCTCCAAGTCCTTTTAAATTAAAACAACAGCACCCAACCCCTCCCGGGCACTGGCTCTGTCCAAGGCAGGATGCAAAGGGCTTGGCATGCGTCCACCCGGTCACCCCTCACTCGGCTCCAACAGGTGGGGACTGGTATGATGCCCCCGTCTCATCGATGCAGAGACCATGATGCAGAAAAACTAAGTGATTTGTTCAAGGTCACGTGGCCCTCTGCAGATTCAGTCCCCAGTGTTTCTGATGTCTCCTCCCACCCTGCTCAGCAATGGCCCTGCCCGCTTCAGTCTTCAGACTGATCCGGGGCCCCATCCCCAGTGACTCCGACTTCATTGGTCTGGGAAGGACCCAGGCACTTTTTTTGGATGACTCAGGTGATTCTAATGAGCACCCAGGACTGAGAACAGCTGGGCCAAGGTCTTGCTCCTCAAAGTGTGGTTCTGGGAGCCCACCCGGGAGCTTGTTAGGGTGTGGAATCCTCCCCCATCCCTCTGAACCAGGGCGTGAATTTGGACGAGAGCCCCAGGTGACTGAGAGCACATCAACAGTGTGCTAAAGGGAAACCAAGAGAAAGCGCAGCTGATAATAGGATTCCTGCCTAGGAGCGAGGTGGCCGGATGGGGCAGTGGTTAGAGCTTGGGCTCCAGGACCCGCATACCTGGGCTCCATCTCTGGCTTCTCTCTTGCAGTGGAGCCCACACCACTCTGGGCTTGATAACTGAGTAAAGATAAATGGTCCAAGGTTTCTGAAACCTCCATAGGGACGTTCATGGACACCTATAAATAAATAACCTAGAACTGCAACAATGAGAACAGATCTTTGTTTTACACAGAGGTGGAGACAAGTTTGCTTTTAGGGACATACAGCTCCTTTCTTTTGGGGACGCAGCAAGGCGCCTTCTGGGAGTGAAATGGTAAAGCAGAAACTTTCTATGGAGACGTGAGAGCCACTTCTGCAGTGACAAAGTTGTTTCAGAATAAACAGAAGGGAGGGGAGCAGGTGTGAGGACCATGTATTTCCTGTCCAGCCCTGGGATCGGCGTTGCTCCCTCTGAGACACAGGAGTGAGAGTCAGAAGCTCAGAAGCCACCTTCATGGGTGGCTGGGTGGACACAGGACATACATGCTGCCGATTCAAGCCCCTGCTCCCTGCCAACTCTGAGAGACACCTGGGGCAGACACTGCTGGTTCCTGCCTCAACCACCTTTCCTCGCCCTCCTTCTTTACTGAGTCTCTTTGTGCCAAGTGCTCACTTCCCAGCTTCCTTTGCACTAGGGGAAATGAGGTAACCCATTTTGACCAAGGAAATATAAGGGGAACCCTGCACCTGGGCGGGTGGCAGTTCTAGGAATGATTTTCTATCTGATTAACAGAGAGGCTCACAGAAGAGTTCTGTTCCCTGAATACCTTCTTTCCCACATTGGAGACTATCAAATGAAGCCTTGATGCTTGGTGCTGTGGCAGCCATTTTGTGACCATGAGGTACTAAGCTGAGGATGGCAGAGAAGATGATTGGAAAGAATCTGGGTCTTTCTTGTTGACAT
The DNA here is from genome assembly GCA_004363605.1 of Indri indri. Taxonomy (NCBI): domain Eukaryota; kingdom Metazoa; phylum Chordata; class Mammalia; order Primates; family Indriidae; genus Indri; species Indri indri. Next base: position 190,813 of record RJWJ010000529.1, read on the forward strand.
TGTTGAGCTACAAACCAACTGTGGGATTACCCACATCACAATCGATCCTTCTGTGATAATGAATATCCCTATTGTTTAGACCATAACGATTGTCATGTTACATGAACATTTCCTAGCTGACAGCTTTGGGAGCATTAGGAGAATGTCCCCATGGTGGCCTCACAGGGACCACAGATGCCATGATGAGGCTACTCCAAGCAATCTGTGTACCAGCCTGTGCTCAGGCTGGTCTCAAATTTCTGGCTTCAAGCAAGCCTGGGTTTACAGGTGTGAGCCACTGCACCAGGCCAAGCCACTGGTTTTCATTAGACTAAAATGGACTGAGCACTTGTGAGTCTGACACAGCTCCCTGGATCTCCTGGAACAGGGGTCCCCAACCTATGGTGAGTTGTATAATTATTTCATTATATATTACAATGTAATAATAATATAAATAAAGCACACAATAAATGTAATGTGCTTTGAATCATCCTGAAACCATCCCCGCTCCTTGATCCATGGGAAAATTGTCTTCCATGAAAACGGTCCCTGGTGCCAAAAAGGTTGGGGACCGCTGTCCTAGAGCCATTCTCTCCAAGCCTGGAGACTGAGTGAGTTCCCCAGGACATGAGGCTCCTCTGTGACAATGTCTGACCTTGCAGCAAGTGACAGGGGTTTAGCCACCAATTGAAAGTACGGACTGTGGAGCCAGATAGCCTGGTTTGGATCCTGGTTCTGCCATATGGCCCTAAGCCAGTAAGTACTTTAACCCTCTGGCCCTCAGCATCTCCACCTGTAAAATGGGGAGAATAATAGTATCTCACCTAAAGGGTTTCTGGGGAGATGAAATGAGTTAAAGATTTTAAAGCTTAAATGATTACATGAGTTAAAGATTTTAAAGTCAAAGATTTTAATAGCTCCTGGCACACAGTAAGCACATGTTAGCACAGTAAGTACATGTTAGCTATGATTATGATTATTATACACAGGTCTTTGAACTTCTTCACAACAACCCCAATAGGCATGTAACATTAAAATACTCTCCATTTTACAGATGAGGACTTCGAGGCGCAAAGGTGCACTTACCCGCCTTTACGGAAGGACCTTGGCGTCACTTCCACTGGGGACCACCAGGTGGCAGTACCGACCCACTCGCCAACTCCGCAGTCCAGCGAGAACGCGGGAAAGGGGCGTCCTTCAAGTATTTAATGAGCGCCGGCTGTGTGCAGGCACTGTTCTAGGCGCCGACAGTAAATACATAGGCAAATAAAGCAGGCAAAAAATGTCTGCCCTTGTGGTTCTTTCCTGCCATTTTTCTTTGCAAATAGTAAAAGATGTTCGCAAAGATGCGTGCCCAAGGGGTGCGTGGCCCGACCGGGACCGGCGCTGGGAGGCCGGGGTGGGGTGGGGGTGGGGGAGGCTGGTGGGCAGGGACGGGAGGATCGGAAAGGTCCGCGGTCCGGACCGAGCAAGGGTTGCAAGTACCCCCAGAAGGGACCGTTACTCTGCAGCCCACCGTCCTGCCCTCCACGCCCCCGAGAGGGGAGCAGGGGTCATCTCCCTGTCGTGCCTTATGTGGCTGGGATGGGGGGGGGGCGCCCTGAGAAACCAGAGTAGGGGAACGAGTGATCCTCAAAGGTCTGTTTTTGGCCCTGGGGGAGCGACCTGAGACGGCCTCGCTCTGCTGGCGTGAAGGTCACCCGGGGAACCAGCTGCAAGAGGTGCTGGAGCGCAGCTCCCTGGGCCCGGTCCGGGCAACGCCGACCTCGGACAGCCGGGCGGACCAGGACGGGGTCTCAGTGCCCAGGTGGGAGGCGGCCCCGGACCCCTTCTTCAGGCAGGTCCCACGGCCGCCCGGCGGGCACGCGTCCCGGCTGCGCCCTGAGCGTCTGCGGAGCGCACGGCCGGTGGCCCGGGCCGCGAGCGTGTGCGCCGGGACAGTGCTGGACGTGAGCGTGATGTGTGCGGGAGGGGAGGCGGCGATCCTGCGTGCACACTCGCGTGGGGGGTGTGCAGTGTGGACGCGTGTGCGTGGAGTGGCCAGGAGGCGGGTGTTGGGCTCAGTGTGCGTAAAGGGACAAGGACACCTGGGAGGCGGGGGAGAGAAGGCAGAGGAGTGTGTCCGGGAGGGACCCCCCCTGGAGGAGGCCAAGCGTGGGGTGTGTGCCCGGTCTGTATGGGGCCTTGGTGACTTCGGAGGGCAGGTGGCCGGATCCTCTCTGCGCCCTGGACCCCGTGCTGGTGTGCTCCGGGGAAGTTACTACTTACGAGCCCACGATGGAGCGAGTCCTGGGGGAGGAAGGCCCCTGCCCTAGGACCCCCGAGGCAGTACCCCTCAGTGTGTGTCGGCTGGGCGATGTTCCTGCAAATGGACCACCCTGCGGAGTTGCCCGGAGCGTCTGGGTTGCTTATGGGCGCACTGTGGATGTGAGGGGAGGGTCCCTGAATTTGGGTCACCGGGGTGGGGGGTTCGTCTCAGCGATCCGGGCACTGAGCGGCGGGCTTGCACCGGGGACAGGAGCTGCGGATGCCTGGCCCCGCACCAAACAGCCTGTGGGCCCCGGGGCGGGGCGGGGCGGGGCGGGGCGGCGGGGGCGGGGCCCGGCCGGGCGGGGGCGGGCCGGGGGCGGGGCGGCGACCGCTGCAGCAGCGCGGGCCGGGCCAGGGGGCGCCTCGCGCGGCAGCGGCGGGAGACGGCGATGCAGTGAAGCCGGACCCGCAGGCGGGCGTGCGCGGAGCGGGAGCAGCGGCCGCGCTGCAGAGATGTGACTCGGGCCGAGGGCCAGCGGGAGCGTCGGCGCTGCGGGGCCGCGGGGGTCGGTGAGTGCGATCCGCGCCGAGGCGGTGGAGGACGCTGCGGGGACCCCGGAAACTTTTCCCGCCGTAGATTTAGGAGGATTGGGGCGTCCGCTTCTTGTGTTTTTCGAAACCCCCCAATCCCCCCACCGAGGAGTTAATCTGCTGGGAGAGATGTAGGGTCAGGGCGAGGGGAACCACAGTGCGGCGGGAGGGGAGCCGCAGAGGGCGGGGCGGGGGAGGGGAGAGGCTGGGGACCTTTCCCGGGGGGGAGGGAGACCGTACGGGGACCGGTTGGAGATCCAGGTCTCGGAGGAGGGTCTGGGGGCGACCACAGGTAAAGCGCAGCTGGCAGCGTAAAGGAGTCCAGCCATGCCCGGGTGACTCGTCGTGTGAGGAGCCGCAGGCAGGTCCTGGGGCCTCGTGGCAAACGGGTGGGGGCGCTGGCCGTGGACCTGGCAGACGGAGCCGGGGGCGCAAGGGCCGGACTTCGGGGGTGAGCAGCCGCACCTGCCGCAGGGGCCGGGGCCAAGCTCCCAGCCAGCCGAGGCTGCGCATTACCCAGCTGGGGAGAGGGGGGCACTGCAGGAGGGAAAGACGCAGGGCTGAGACCTGGGGCTGGGGGACAAGTCGGGGGGCAGGAGGGGGCGGCTGCACAATGGCGGGGGAGGGCGGCGTTTCTGTTCCAGACACGGGGCACTTGGACCTCCGGTAGAGGCGGCCAGGCTGGGCGGTAAGGACTAGCCCTGTGCCGTGTCCTCTTTGGGGGGGCACAGGCTTCCAGCCCGACCAGGACCCCACACATCCTGGGGTTCCTACTGCCAGGGCGGAAAGGGGAGCGCACGGCAGGAACCCGCACCCACGTTGGCCCTGGGGAGGGGTACACCGACCTGGCCCCAGAGGTCGCCCAGCGCAGCGGGTTCATTCCCGGGTCCTTGCTCTGTCACACCCAGGCCTAGCCAGTTCCCCCCTTCTCGTCCCCCATTAGCTAAGGGGGCGGCTCCTTGGAGCGCGGACAAAGGCCCCTGGAGTGTGGCGGGCAGCGGCGTCCCCGCCTGGGGCCCCAGCCCACGCGCCACATTGGCTGCCCAACTGCACCAGGCTGGGGGGCACCTGAGCGGAGTCCAGGAAGCACAGGGGACTCCGCAAAGACAAGCGAAGTGGGGGAGGGATCTGGCACAAAAACCCCAGCACTGCAGCCAAGGAACCTTAATTCAGAAGTTTCTTAGTGGAGAAGAGGGGCTTGTGGAGTAGCCAGACTTTGAGTTAAACTGCATGCAAATGACATGTAAATAGAATGCAAATTGGCATCTGTTGGTTGGAAGCCCTCCCAGCCAGTTTTGTATCTAGACTGTGCAGTGAACACAGCTTCCTATCTGCTCCCTGCTCTGAGTCTGAAAAGGGGTCAGCTGAGTTGGGAAGGGAAGAAGTTGGGGGGTGGGGGAAAGGAGCCGCCATTTGGGGCACAGGCAGCAAACGGGTTTTGTTAGAAAGATAAGCCCCACATCTTTATTGGTTAATTTTTCAATCTATGTGCAAGCCACGGAACTGGGTGCTGGGGCACTGCCTTGGATAATGTGGACAAGCCTCTGCTCTTAGAGGACGGGGGAGGTGAGTGGGCAAACATTAAACAAGCAAGTAAATAGCAAATAGATATAATATCCGGGCTGACGGGAAAATGAAACAAAGTGATGTAAAAGAAAGGGCACCTGGGAAAACGGTTCTGAGGAGTGATGTTTGAGGGGAGCCCGGCAAGGTGAGGGGCCGCCACTGGGAGATCTTGGGGGAAGACCCAACCAGGAAGAGCGCACTGCAAGTGCAAAGGCTTGTAGGTGGGAATGAGCTTAGAGGAACTGAACAAAGGCCACTGTGGCTGGAGCTTTAGGCAGATTTGGGGGTGGGGGTGGGAGGATGGCAGGGACCAGCCAGATCACAATCTTTTGGGCCATGGAAAGGAGTTGAAGATTTTGCTTGGGCCTGTGAGCCCTTGGAGTGCGAAGTCCCAGGATCTGATTTTTGAAAGCTCCCCTGACCTCGACAAGGAGACGGAAGGGCAGCTCCCCTTCCATTCTGCCTATGGGGCGAGCGAGGCGCTGGGAGCCTCCAAGGGGCTCCGTCCGGCCTGTGGGGACGGCTTTGAGCCTGGCCAGCCCTGTGAGCCAACTGGAAGAGTGGCTCAGGTTTTAAAATCCACTCCCCACTTCCCAGCAGTTCTTATCCACCGTAACCAACCCCACCCAGAGCCTGTGGCCCCAGAAGCACGTCCACTTCCACGCAGAGCTTCCTGGGGGTCCCGAGTTAGTCACTTCTTCTCAGAATAACAACCCGAGAGAGGAGCCCTCCACCGAGCCACGGGCAGCCAGGGATGCAATTTGCATTTAAATGATTGCTTTTATTTACAGGATTGGAGCTGCTTTGCGTATTCTTGGATCATGGAGCTTGGGTCCTTTCAACACAGTTTACTAATCTAGGAGGGTTTTTTAATTTGAGAGCCCCCAAATAGGCCAGTGGTCTGGTCTGCATTGGGAAACAAAGATGATGAGGTCCTGTTAACTTGGAAAAGATATCAGAGGGTGAGATTTGCGGGTCTGGGAAAGAGTTTAATGTCAGGAAACCTTGTAACAAGTCTACTCTGGCTGAGCAGGAAACGCACCAGCGGCTCTAACCGGAGTGGGCTGGAACGGGAGTGTATCGGGAGGTGTATCGCTGGGGTGCGTGGGGAGACCAGCTCCGCAGCCCCATCCTGGGCCTCTGCCAGACATGGGGGGAGTCGGAACAGCAGTGCAATGGAAAGGCTTCGGGGTCAGGAGCTGGGAGAAATGGGTTCTATTTCTGGGTTGACCTGTAAATCCCAGCAAGCCTCTGGCCAAAGCCGCCTGACCTCTCAGCCTTCATTGTCCCAACAGGACAGTGGGAATGTCAATTGTCTTTTTAACAAACCCATACCCGTTTCTTCACCTGTGTCAGGCACCAAACTGAATACTTTTCATGTGCTTTTCACACCAGCCTCATGAAGGCGCACTATCATTATCCCCATTTTACAGACGAAGAGACCGAGGTTCAGAGAGGTTAAGTAACACCCAGTGCCACATAGTTCTGTCTGACTCCGCTTCCGAGGAGTCTGATGAGAGTGCAAACTCTGTGCCAGGTGTTTATCTGTGTACCGAACAATTAAACATGCCCAGCGCTAGGACAGCCCCCTACATCTGCTTGTTTTGTCCTTCTCTTCCTGTTTCAGTGCACACCCCCATCCCTAGAGAAGGTGGGTTAAGATGCCTCTGGCCGCCTGCCAGGCACTGGAAGGGTACATGCTGGGCTGGGAAGGGACCCAGGGTGGAGGCTGGGGCAAGGCCAGTTGGAATGGTGTGTTCCAGAACGGTTTTGTACATTTTATTTCTCCTTTCCTACGGGTGTATGGGGAGATGGAGACCCTGGTTCCCGAGAGAATGGCTGTGTCTAGTCTCCAGGTGTCCTGGCTCTGACTCCACAAGAGAGATGCCTGGTTTCAGGGCATCCCAGGGTCCTCCAGCCTGAGTTCCACCTTCACAGCAAGGTCCCCACTTAGAGCACCTGCTATGGGCAGTAGAAGAGTTTGGGGGTCCCCAGGGCAGACCAGCCCCAAAGAGATCTTCCCTTCACACCACCTCAGGGTTCTGGCGTGTGATGGGGGAGGCTGGAAACCAGCGGTGGACAAACACCTGGGTGAGCCCCCGAGTTACAGCACCGCCTCCATCGCAACCTCCCCTCCTAGAAAAATCGGTTCCAAGAGAGTTCACCACCTTAGACGACGGAGCATTTGCCAATCTTTATTTTTTATTTATTTAATGGACACTTTATGGAAAGTGCTTACCCTGTGTTAACTACTGTCCTAAACCATAATTATTAATTATTTTAATCTTTACCACAATCCCATGCTGTGGGCACTGTTATCACCCCCATTTCGCAGGTGAGAAAACTGAGGCAAGAAAGGTTAAATTGGCTCCCCAGGGTCACAAGGTGCTAGCAAGGGGCCCAGGGCAGGATTTGAAACTGGGAGGTCTGATTCCAAACTTCACACCAAGGTGGGAGCAGGGCTGGGAGAACCAGCCCTGTCTGTGGCCTGCAGGCGGGCCCTGTCCTTCCCAGGCAAGGAGTCCTGCCTGCGTCCTCCCAGCCTCTGCAGGCCCTGGCATGTGGAGAAAGGGGGTGCGCTGCTCCTCCACCGCCGGAGGCTTCGGGCCCCTCTGCGGAGTGCGTGTGCGTGTGTGCATGTGTGTGTGTATGTGTGTGTGTGTGAGAGAGAGAGAGAGAGAGAGAGAGAGAGATGCAGTATATTTAAGAGCATCTGAGTGAGTCACATTTCTGGGAGGCCGGCTGGGTGGCAGCAAGGGTAATTAGTATGTGAGCCGAGTCTCACGCGTTTGTTCACATTTATTCATTGCTCCTTTTGAGAGGCGCACGCCTGCATCCCACGGGTTTGTTGCCATATATTCATCCCGTCCCAGTCAGCCCTGCCTCCAGGCTGACTTGAAACCTCTAATCTGCTATTGTTCCACTCGCTTCCTGGAGACCTGCCCTGCTCTTGGGGGTGGGAGACCCCAGGTGCCTAATTGAGCAGGATGGGTGCTTACCTGAAAGTGGAGGCAGATAGTGCATGGGCGTCGCCCATCTCGGCTGGGGTGGTGAGGTGAAAGGAGCCAGGGCTGTGGGTACTGGTCCCCTGCTGTATGTGTCCTGGTTCCTCGGGCCTTGGCGCACCCAAGCATCACACCTGCAGGGCTTGTGGAGACACAGGTGCTGGGCCCACCCCCAAGAGTCTGCATTTCGAACAAGCTCCCCGGTGATACTGCCGTTGCCAGTCCAAGGACCAGACTGTATTTTGGAGATAGGGTCTCGCGCCGCTCCTTTGCCTGGGCTAGAGTGCAGTGGCGTCATCATAGCTCACTACAACCTCCAACTCCTGGGCTCAGGCGATCCTCCTGCCTCAGCCTCCCAAGCAGCTGGGACTACAGGATACACCACGATGCCCTTCTAATTTTTCTCCTTTTTGTAGAGAAGGGATCTCGTTCTTGCTCAGGCTAGTCTTGAACTTCTCACCTCAAGCAATCCTCCCACCTCAGCCTCCCAAAGGGCTGGGATTATAGGCGTGAGCCACCACTCCAGGCCCCAAGGACCAGACTTTGACTTAAACCTCTCGGACCTTCAGTTTCCTTCTCTATTAATGGGAATGAGAACATTTGCCCTTCTGGGGTGATATGAAGTTTGGAGACCCTATTTATCAATTCAGCGACTGGATCGTGAGCCCTGCCCATGTGCCAGGCACTGGGGGATTGCTGGGGAGCAAGGCAGACAGGGTGCCGGGCATGGGGCAGGAGCGGGACGGGGGAGGGTGAAGAACAGACCAAAAACGTAATAAAATAATTGAAAATTGTGGCACACGCTACAAAAGCGACAATCAAAAGTATGGGCACAGAGCCTAACAGAGGCAGGGAGAACCTAATTTAGGGAGACTGGAGACACTCACCAAGTGACACTTCCAGAGCCGCAGGCGGTAGTAAGAGCACAGAAACAATAGTACAGTTGTTCCTCTCCTGGCTCCACCTCTTTCTAGCAGTGTGATCTGTGACCCTAGACAAGCCTGCTGACCTCCCTGTAACACAATTTTATCTCCTGTAAAGTGGAGATAGTAATAGTAGTTGATTCATCGGGTTGTTATGCACATTATTCGGTGTTAACGTATGTGCCTAGAACAGAGGTGGCCCTGTGAGAGTTAACAGTTACTGCTGCTGTCACCGTGGCGCTAATAGAAAACCCTGCTAATAGAAAACCCTGCGGGGCAATTCTGAGTCCCCCAGACATTGAGCTTGCCTTGGCTTCATTCTGTGAGGTGGTATGTAAAACCACCCCCCTCCATCCTGGACATTGTCCTATGAGGGGGGTGGCTGTCACCGCAGGGGTGTCCTTAGCAATGATAATGACCCACTTGAAACGACTGGACCCTGCCGCAGTCCCTGGATGCCTTCAGTTGCATCTATAGGCTTCGATGTTGGGTAGACAGGACTTCCTGGAAGGGGGCCACAAGACGTGGGAGGAGTATTAGAACTTCTTTGGTGGCAAGTGACAGAAACCCAGCTCAAACTGGCTGAATCCAAAAGAAGGGAAGTCGATGGCTCATTCTCATGGGTCTGGCTCAGATCACGTGCCTGTCCATGAATCAGTCCCTGTGGCCAAAGGGTAGGATAAATGCCTGGACTGGCCAGGCCTGGGTCACACATCCATGCTGAGAGCTGGGGCTCAAGGTAGCTCTCCAACGGGAAATCGGGAGCTCTTTCCAGAAATGGGAGAACCGGATGCTGGACACCAAAACAACAGCTGTCCCGGAAAGAGCAGTGGTTCCACCCTCAGGGAAGAAAGCAGAAAGCAAGAGTGTATCCATTTCCCATGTCAGAGAGGGGGAGCGGGAACGCTGGACCGGGGCCGCAGGACTCTGCACCGTTGCAGAAGTGCAATCGCCATCCCGGTGTTTGCATCATCCCTGGGGGTATCTGTTGTGGTTGGAGGGCCAAGGACAGTGAGGAAGGAGCTGGAGAAACAAAGTCCCAATTTGCAGCCAGGCCTGGAAAGAGGACATCCCCCTAGGAGAGTGAGTGGAGACGGCTAAAGAAGGCCAAGTTCTTGCCAGGGCAGGACCCGGGGGCAGGCCTGCGGCGGAGGGGCCCGGCTGGTTTCCTGGCATCTTCCCCATTGACTCTGTCCGGGAGTGTTCAAACCGGGCTTTCTCAGCCTTGGCACTATTGACCTTCAGGGCTGGGTAATCCTTTGTTGTGGGGGCTGGTCCTGTGTGTTATAGGATGTTTGGTAGCGTCCCTGGTCTCTGTCCACCAGATGCCATTTGTATCCCACTCCTCCGTTGTAACAACCAAAAATGTCTGTGGACATTGGGAAATGTCCCCTGGGGGGACAAAATTGCCCCTGGTTGAGAACCACCTGTCTAGGGGTACTTGGGAGGAGGGGTTGGAGGTGGGGTGGTGGTCGAGACTCCAGGAGCACAGTCCTACCTGTCATCCTCCCAGCCACCTGGGGAGATGGCATTGGCTGCCAGGCCACCTAGAGAGGCTGCCTGGGCTGTTTCTTGCTGAGACTTGCTGAGAAGTCTCTTAATCGAGTTGGCCACTGATGACATGTCTGAAGGGCATCCACTCCAGGACCCCTGCGCCTGTCAGGGACCGGTGGCATTTTGTTCTCACACGTCCAGTTCTTAAATCTTGACTCCCAGCATGCTTTCAGGACCTCGTGATCGGCAGTTCTGCCTAGGACGATGTTTTTCCAAAGGGCGGTACGTTGGGATGTGCCCAGTGGGTATGCAATGTGGGTTACATCAACAAGCAATTTTAAAATGTCAAAAGATAAGTACTTTAATGTGTTTGGTTTTCTTTTAAGTACACTGATTTAAAGGACTCAGTGAGTCAGTTAAGCAGATAACCGCACAATTAAGCACACACAGGCGGCATGTGGACAAAGCCTAGATGGCTGCAGTGGCACTCCAGTGACCGACGCTGCAGGGCCGTGCTGGACTGCAGGCTGGTTGTCAACACCTGGGGTGCATCCTCACCCCTACATGTGCCTGAGCTGGATGCCGACATGCTTGTTTAAGGAGCATCGCTGGCCAGATGCTCTGTCCCAAGCCTGCCTCCTCGCATCTGTGGCCAAAAGACATTAGCCCGACAACACCAGGTACCTTCTCCTTCGGCGGCATTAATAATTTATGCCAGTCGAAGGCCTCACAGCCAAGGCAGGATCTGAGACACTCAGGGGATCTCCGTCGGAGAGAGGTGGTCGATACTGCATTTACTTAAGGAAGCCCCAGGGACGCTCTGGACATGCGGGGAGGGTGGCTGGACGCAACCCCGCACGGGGGCCCAGCTAAGGCAGTAGATCTGGCTTGAGAGGCCCAGAAGTGAGCTCTGAGCACAGCTGTGCAGACTGTGGCTTTCTCGAAGGCCAGGCTCCCTTCAAAAGCATGGAGCTGGTGGCAGTTGGGTAGAGGACAGTCCCCATGAACATGTTTCTCGTTCATTCGGTATTCACTAAACATCCACTTTGTGCCAGGCACTGTGCGTAGTCCTGGAGTCTACACCAGTGGTTCCCATCCAGGCTATTTTGCTCCCCCAGGGGAACATCTGGCCGCGTCTAGAGACATTCTGGGTTGTCACAGTTGGGGGAGGGGTTGTGCTGCCAGCACCCAGTAGGTAGAGCCCTGGGATGCTGCTAATCACCCCACGGTGCACAGGACAGCCCCGCGCGACAAAGAATGATCCAGCCTCAGTGTCAGTCACGCGGAGCTTGAGAAAGCCTGGTCTGCTGATGAACGGGAGAGACAGTGTCCCTGCCCTGCCACATCGTGCGGTGGAGAAAGTCCGGAAGGGAGGAGAGGAGGGAGGGAAGGAGGAGACAAAGTAAACAGGCAGAAAATGACAGACACGATTAGAGCTGAGAAAGAAGTCACCAGAGGCTGTGGTTGAGAGGGCTGCGGTGTGCCCTTGGCCAAGGTCTGAGTTGATGGCATCAGAGCCGAGCCCAGCGGTGGGGGGTGGGGAGGGGGAGGAGTGTCCAAGCAGAGGGAGCAAGAGGAGACTTGGGTTAAGCCTGTCACCGAGGCTGCTGTGTGGAGTCCGGATCATGTGGGGGCAAGAGAGAGGGTCCTGCAGGCATCCCAGGGAGAGACAGACCAGGGGCGGAAGGAAGAGGGGGACCCTTGAGAGGTCTGTGGGAGGGGGAGACAAAGCGTGGAACTGAGGACGATTTGGCTACTTTTGGGTATACTGCGTTGGAAATGCTGGGAGCCTTTGAGGCAGCGACACTTCTGGGAGTAGGGTGTGTGACCTTGGGTAAGGGCTGTCACCTCCTGGAGACCCTGTTTTGTCACCTCTAATGTGGAAATCATAATAGGACCTGCCTCACAGGGCACTGTGAGGGCCGGCTGTGTCCAGTCCCTGGCCCGCAGTCAGTCGTAGGTAAATGTTGGCGTGGAGAGGTCAAAACCCGCCATGCCCGCCATTTGCCCGGCACGGCACTTGGCCAGCGACGGTTCCGTTTTATTCCCTTATTTTTGAAGAGGTCAGACACGGCATGGAGTCTCCAATTCAACGAATGCAAAAAGGTACAGAGAGAACGTGAGTCTCCCTCCCACTCTGTCCTGTAGCCACTAGCGACGATGGTTCACGGGTGTTCACTGCGCCTGGCCAGGGGCGCAGCTGGGATCCAAAAAGCCCCTGCCTGGACGAGGGGGCACCTTTTCCCGATGTGTCCGAGGGTGCCATGTGGGCTAGCAGGTTTGAAATGAGGCAGGTCTCCATCAAGAAGCCAGGAGAGTGGGTGTCTTACAGCGAATCCTTCTTTCTCCCCACTACCCGCCCCCTTGGCTTTTCTAGAATGTTCGTGGTATCGGAGAGAAAGATGAGAACTCACCAGGTGCTCGCCTCCCTCCTGCTCTCCGCGATCGCCTCCGTGGCCTCTGAAAACGCCAGCACGTCCCGGGGCTGCGGGCTGGACCTCCTCCCTCAGTACGTGTCCCTGTGCGACCTGGACGCCATCTGGGGCATCGTGGTGGAGGCGGTGGCCGGGGCGGGCGCCCTGATCACGCTGCTCCTGACGCTCATCCTCCTGGTGCGGCTGCCGTTCATCAAGGACAAGGAGAAGAAGAGCCCCGTGGGCCTCCACTTCCTCTTCCTCCTGGGGACCCTGGGCCTCTTTGGGCTGACGTTCGCCTTCATCATCCAGGAGGACGAGACCATCTGCTCCGTGCGCCGCTTCCTCTGGGGCGTCCTCTTCGCGCTCTGCTTCTCCTGCCTGCTGAGCCAGGCGTGGCGCGTGCGGAGGCTGGTGCGCCATGGCACGGGCCCGGCGGGCTGGCAGCTGGTGGGCCTGGCGCTGTGCCTGATGCTGGTGCAGGTCATCATCGCCGTCGAGTGGCTGGTGCTGACCGTGCTGCGCGACACGAGGCCGGCCTGCGCCTATGAGCCCATGGACTTCGTGATGGCCCTCATCTACGACATGGTACTGCTTGTGGTCACCCTGGGGCTGGCCCTCTTCACGCTGTGCGGCAAGTTCAAGAGGTGGAAGCTCAACGGGGCCTTCCTGCTGATCACGGCCTTCCTGTCTGTGCTCATCTGGGTGGCCTGGACCACCATGTACCTCTTCGGCAACGTCAAGCTCCAGCAGGGAGACGCCTGGGACGACCCCACCTTGGCCATCACGCTGGCGGCCAGCGGCTGGGTCTTCGTCATCTTCCACGCCATCCCTGAGATCCACTGCACCCTGCTCCCGGCCCTGCAGGAAAACACGCCCAACTACTTCGACACGTCGCAGCCCAGGATGCGAGAGACGGCTTTCGAGGAGGACGTGCAGCTGCCGAGGACCTACATGGAGAACAAAGCCTTCTCCATGGATGAGCACAATGCAGGTAAAGGGATCAACCCCAAGGGCTATTCATCCTTCTCTCTGGTGGGGACCGGGTGGTCCTGGTCCCAGGGCAGTCCTAGCAGAGCAGAGTCCACGAACATTGGCCCCGTGCTGAAAATGGCTCAGAGGTGGATTTTTGTTGAGCATTTTTTTCTGCTACCAAGTTGCCAACTAATTTATTATACAAATCCGGGTCTCTGGCTTCTTTTGCAAAGTCGCACCTGGCAACCCTGGGCCGACATTCCACCTGGCCGCGATGGTCTGCAAGCGCCTTGAGCCCGTGTGTGCCGGAAGGCCCTGCCTTCAGCCCCGCGCGGAGCTGTAGCTGCCCTTCAGGTGGAATCCAGTTTTGTGCCGGCCACACTCTCCACCGCTCCCCGCTGCTCGCTGCCCCAGCTGCTGTAACATAGTAACGCTAATTCCCTGCCTCCCTGGCAGTGTTTGAGTTTGCTGGATGGCTGCGGGAGACAAGGGGCAGTCCTCCCATGCCCTCCCCTGCCTCGGTCACCAGAGTGGAGGAATTTGGGCCCTGGAGGCAGACATCTAGGTTCAAATCCTGCTGCTGCCACTTCCGAGATGTGTGGCTTTGAGCAAATTACATTACGTCTCTGAGCCTCGGTTTTTTTGAAATCTGTGAAGTAGAAATAATAAGAGAATGTGCCGCCTAGAGCTGCCGAGAGAAGTGACACAACGAGGACGAAGCCTCCGTGGCCCCGGCGTGCCCTATGCGTGCCTTAGTTGGGTTCCCCTGAAAGCAGAGTCTGAGACAAGGGCTGGGGCGCAGGGTGCCGGCGCTGTGCTTGGGAGGTGGTCCCTGCGAGGAAGCGGGCAGAGAGGATGAGATGGGGAAGGCAGAAACGCCAAAACAAGGTCATTCGTGAGCTGGGCCCAGTCCTGGGAACGCTCTGAGGACACAGGTAGGATGAGCCTCAGGATTGGCCCGGGAAGGACAGGCGGCCGGGGCATCTCTCCACCCACCCCTGTCTCCCACTGTCATTAACGGCCCCTATAACTTGTGAATGGGCTGAACGAGTTCCACTGGGTTCCAAGGCACGAAAACGGAGATTTGGTGGGCACTGGAGATGGACATTGTCTGGGTACCCAGGGCTGTCTGTCACTGCTGCAGCGGGATCTAGAGGTGGCCTGCCTAAAGGATGTGCCGCAGGCACCCGAATCCCCTGCTACCGGTGCTTGAGAAGTAGCTCTTAGAATCATTACTTGAAGGGAGTCACGTTCCCAGCGCTTGAGATTAAATAAAATTGCCTTTTCTCAGTGACCTGAAGCTGCATCAGGGGCTACAACAATAATAAGTGACAGTAGCAGGAGCAGTATAGTCACCGTTCGTTGAGCACTAACTATGTGCCAGGCGCTATCCTGTCCTTAACCTGCGTTATCTCATTAGTCCTCACTGCCGCCTGATTATCCCCATCTTATAGATGGATACATGGAGGCTCCAAGAAGTTAAGTGATTTGCCAGGGGATGTACAGCTAGGAGGTGGCCCACTCCAGATTGTCACGATTCCCTCTTCAGGGACGTCCACCCAGGACACTCGTTGGGCTGAGTGCAAGGCCTGGGAGGCAGCCTGCACATGAAACCATTAGATCCTCCACGGCCGCCCACATCCCTCCCTCCCACCTGGAGGTACCCGGCTTCCTCACACCCCTCCCCCTGGCCAGACCCACAGGAGGGAACGCCAGTGTGGACAGGGCTGGAAATCCCCGTGTGGCCTTTGTCAGAGCTGCGCTCTTCTTACCAGAAAGTTCCAGCCTGGGTTTTGTCGAGAGGTTTGGCAGGGGTGGCGGTGTCAGCCCAGCTGGGGGGCTGGCTCCTGGGTGCCAGGAGAAGATGGAGCTGAAATAGGCATCAGCCCTGGGAGCACAGAGGGCCCTTCAGGGGACAAGCTGGCCAGGTCCTGGGGTCCTGGCAGAGCTGCCCCTTTGCCATCTCCTCCCTCTTTATCTGAGACCCACAGACTCCCCCGGAACCTGGAGTGGATACCTAATTCTGTACATTCATGTTTTCCTGGGGAATTGGTCTGTCGCTTTGTCAGATTCTCAGAGTTACCTGTGACCCCCAAAAGGTTAAGAAACATTGCTGTTGAACGTGATGGTTTTATCTCCTTGCAGTAAAACCAAGATGCCAGAACTACCCAAGTACTATGGTCTTTAAAATTAAAGATAGCTAACCTTTACTGGGTGCTTCCCATGGGCCAGGTACCGTTCTGAGCATTTTAGTGGCTCATTTAATCCCTACAATAACTCCAAGAGGTCTGTTTTGTAGACAGGAAACGGAGGCACACAGAAGCTAAGCAACTTTGCCCAAGAGGCAGAGCCAGGGTCTGAACCCAGGTGGGCTGGCTCCAGAGCTCACAGGCTTAGCTACGCTGCCATGGGATTGCCCTCCTCTTCTTAAATCACGTTAGTGTTCCTCATCTCACTGACGTCTTAGGACAACTCTGCATTTGGAAAGATGAGGATTATCAGACCCATTTTACAGAGGGGGAAACTGAGGCCCAGAGATGTTAGGCAACTTGTACAAGCTCATAGGTACACAACAGAGCAGAGGGGGGAAGTTCGTTTTCTGAATCCCATTACATACACCCTTTCTTGCAAAAATGCAGCCCGTACTTCATAGCCACACAAGGTCCAGAGATCCACAGGATCTGGGAGCCAGGGTGGTACCGACAGGGTCAGTGCTTGCACGGGAGATGCACACAGCGGTTTCACACTCTGACACGTGCCAAAGCCAGGTAAGTTATCTCTCCATCCCCTCTTTGTTTTCCAAAGGAAAAATACTTTATTATTCCTTTCTGGTGGTAAAGGAGCAACAATAGTCATGTAGAATGAGCAAGGAACCATGCTGGTTCAGCCAGTAAAAACAATAAAAATTACTCAAAATCCCACTGCCAAAGGCAACTGCTGCCAACGGTTTGCTCCCATCTTGCCAGACATCTCTCGGTGCACACGCGGTCTCACCCACGCACGCGCACACATGGCCATGCGACAGAGCGATTCTTAACCCGGCTGCACGTTAGAATCACCTGCGCTACTTGAAAAAATCACTGGCGCCTACCCCCTCCCTCTAAGTCTGAGTTTGGGAGTAGGTATTTTTGGGGGGCTTTCCAAGTGATTCTAAGATGTAGCCAGGTTGAAGCCACTGGTCTAAGTGGGGTACTTCAGTGCGCTTGCTTAAGTCAGTGTTACGCAGGCCCTTCCAGGTCAGTGACTGCGAAGCTACAACAGCCTTTTAATGATGCAGAGCTTCCCATTAGGCACCTTAATTTATTTTTCTGATTTTCAGCTGGTGAATATTCTGCCCACCTCTGGCTCTCCACAATAAACAATGCTGCAATGAACATTCCTATGCATTCCTCTTTGGGCTTTTGATCAATTAACTCCTTGCAAAAAAAAAAAAAAAGAAAAAAGAAATCCTAGATATGGGTTTAAGAGTCTGCACTTCAAAGCTTGATATGAAAAGTCCTCACTTAACATCGTCGATGGGTTTTTGGAAACTTCAGCTTGAGGGAAAACAACGTATAAGGAAGCCAATTTTTTTGCTCCTCAACTTCATAACAAAACAACATTATTCATGGACCTACCATATGTTGTTTCACTTAAAGTCACAGTTTTCAAGAACCTATTGATGACACTAAGTGAAGACTTACTGTACGTATGGTCAGATGGCACCCCAGAAAGGTCGACTAATTTACTGTCCTCCCCGTTGATAACTGCATGGCAGCCCCATTTCCCCACCTCTTCAGCAACCTTGGGTGTTGTCAGACTGGTTTTTTTTTTATAACCCTCTTTTGAATCATGCCAAATGTGTGTCCACCAGAATTCACATGCGGTCAGCCAGAGCAGGCCTCAGGCAGAGCCATTCCTCAGAAAGCTCACACAGAGAGGCTGAGTTGGAGTCCTGGCTAGGATAGCCTTTGTTCTAGAAACCCTTGCTTTGCTGGCTGGAGACCGTCTGGGCACGCTCCCTTGCCACAGTGGGAACAGCTGTTGGCATCCTTGGTGCTGACCTCAGCCAGCTTGTATTTTAAGGAACCAGGCCCCATTAGTGGCCTTACCCTTGAATCATTGGGTCTCACAGAGTAGCCAGGGCCCAGGAGCCGCGCTGGCCCTGTTTCTCTTGCATTTTAACTCTCCTGCCAGCCTTCCAGTTTCCCTTCCCTTGAGAGTCCATCCTTGAGGCGCTCATGAGAGGGGAAGGATGTTCTCCAGGCTGCACTGTGGTTTGCCAAGCCCCAGCAGCCTCTCCCCACTATTTCCTTCCCCCCGGATGAGACCCCAGATATATACGACTTCACCAGCTACTGCTTATGAATAAGTATCAACAAGGCATGAGGTATGTGATAAAAGATTAAAATACACTGAGGGCTGTAGCACCTTGGATCACATCTTGGAAAGTGTTAACAAGGCACGTTAAATGTTCACCTCTCAAAGCAGCAAGAAAGAAAAGTGTTTTTTTCTTCTGTTAGAGGCCTTGGGCTCTCACATCTCATGAGGGCCAGGGCCTATTTAAACTGAACTTTTGCTTCCTACTGGAAGGTCCTGAGTTGGCTTTGAGGGCAAGGCCAACCTGGCTTCCCTTGGCAGTGTCTACACAAGAAAAGGCTGGCATTTAACCTGTGAGCTTTCATTCCTATGGGGATCCCCTCTGGGCTAGCCCCGCTTGCCTTTCAGATCTGGCCCAGGGCAGGGCAGGGTTTTAGTTAGATGGGATTCTTGAAGTAATTTGCAAATAATAAAAAAATCGCTGCCTCGAGTAATTTGTAAAAAACCCATGCTCTCTTGCTGCTTCATAGCTAGAAAAGTGCCTCCCTTTGGGGAAGACTTATCAGAGAGGCTTTTCTTAGCAAAGCAAAATTAGTACTTTCAATGAGAATGAAATGTGGAGGTGCCGTCTTACAACTGAAAAGACTTTGGTTTTGATTTTTTTTAATAGTGCTTGTACTTTCTCTTATATTTTTACTGAACTATTTTTTAGAATGGTTTTAAGTTTCTGGAAAAATTGAGCAGGAAGTACAGGGAGTTCCCACGTGCCCTCCTCCCCTGCCACACACAGAGTTTCTCTCCTACTATTAACAACTTGCATTGCTCATATATTTGTAGCAGTTGGTGAATCAACTTTGACACATTTTTATTAAGTAAAGTCCACATTTTAATTAGAAGTCACTCTTTGTATTGTACAGTTCTGTGGGTTTTGACACATGTATCAGGACATGTGTCCACCACAGAGTGTCATACAGAATAGCCTCACTGCCCTAAAAATGCTCTGAGTTCTACCTTTTTACCATCCCCCAGCCCAACCCCCGGTCACCGCTAATCTTTTCCTGTCTCTATAGCTTCGCCTTTTCCAGAATATTCTATCACTGGAATCATACCGTAGCTTTTACAGACTGGCTTCTTTCACTTACCAATATGCATTGAAGGTTCCTCCATGTCTTTTCATATCAATTTGGTTTTCCTTTACAAAAAAGGAAATTTAAATATTCTAAAAAAGTACAGCAAATAAGAAACACCAGTTTTACCCACCTTTCAGAGGGAAAAAATGCTGACATATTTTGCCTCCCTGGCTCCAGGGGTCCCTTTTATTCTTGTTTAGAAATAGCCCTACTCATGTGGTTAGAGTCCTCCTGCTCTCTGCCCGGGTCACCATTTGGTGAAGACGAGAAGTACTATTGAGAACTTGGTGTCCATGTTCTCAGGGCTCTCCTCCTCCCCTGTGTCCAGCAAGAGCAGTTTTGAGAGGTGTGATGTTGAACATTACATGAATGGCATTCTCTAGTGAGGGGGTCTTTTGTCCAAGGAGACCTGAGGGGTACAGAGGCACTTGTCACCCATGGCCTACAGGGGCTGTGTGGCTGGGGGGAGGGTTGCAGCGTCAACCCTGGCTGCAAACACTCTTCCCAGCCCCACTGAGACCAGTCAGGCTCCTAGAGAGCCTGAGAACAAAGCCCCTTTGTGACTTTGTTTTGAATTCTTACGACAAAGGGGAGAAGCGACTGAGGTGGGGAGGGCAGGGGTGCCCAAGAGCACTGGCGCTTTCTTGATGCAGGGGAAGAAAACAAAATTGTGTCTCTCTTTTGCCAATGTTGTATTGCCGATCCCTCCCTCCCTCAGCTCTCCGAACAGCAGGATTTCCCAACGGCAGCTTGGGAAAAAGACCCAGCGGCAGCTTGGGAAAAAGACCCAGCGCTCCATTTAGAAGCAACGTGTATCAGCCAACCGAGATGGCCGTTGTGCTCAACGGTGGGACTGTAAGTATTAAGATGTGATGTTTTGGCAGGAAGCCTAAGAGCGGGACAGTGTCGGGGAGCAGCTTCAACAGGGACACGCTGCTCTGCGGAGGCTGCTTCTGTGGCCTGCAAAGACAGCAGCTCAAGGCGACATGCCTTGCAGCTAGGATGCATGCTATGCTTCCGTTTTTCTTTTTTCTCTCTCCACCCCTTCTCCACGCACGGAAAATCCACCTATACTCAGTTAACCATCTGTAGATTCCTTTGAAAGAGTCCGTATTTCTTGGGGCTCTTGTACCCAGTGAATTCTTTGGCTTTCATTATACAGCGCACCATCCCTCTCCCTGGGAGACGACTTTTAGGAAAAGCCTAGATTGATGAAGCCCCCTAACAGATTTTGTTGACATCCAACTAGTGTAAGGCCCTGGGTCTCCCTTCTATCTTTGTGCCCCAGCTGGTGCCCCTCGGGTCCACCCCCACTCCCTGTGAGATGTCTTAAGAAATTGAAGCGATTACCATTTCTCTCCCTCAGACACAAAAGCAGGTTGACTATCTGATGCCAAACAGACCTTCAGCAGAATCGTCATCGCTTATGTTTGCCTCCTTGGAATGACATCATTTTTTTTCTCCAGCAATCTAGAGACGCGCTCTCATTCCCACATTTAATTTCCAAACATAGCTACATGCTTCTTTCAGAAAGGACGCATGAGCCAGTTTACGTGTGTAAATTGGATTTCCATTCTTTATTATCATATGCCAATTCCATAACTCAACCTGAGCTTCTTTTTAATCTAGGTTAGGGATGGCCTTTGATCTCTAGAGGGAACTTGGGTTTTCTGGCCTTTTGAATGCTATGCGAGGCACTGGTTTGCATTCATTTGGAACAGGCTCAAGGATAAATAGAATCACAGATTTGCATTCTTAAAACCCCCTGCCATCCACTGGGCTCTTTTATTGTTGGTGCCAAGAAAAGCCTGCCTGACTCACAAGCATGCAGCCTGTGTCTTATAATAAATATGGTTAGAAAAGGCCCCATCACTCACTTTTAAGCCCTCCTGGTTCCTTCAAGGCCAACGTGTGTAAAAACACCCAGGACTTAGAATGAGTTTCTGGGTAGGGAAACATATATATTAGAAGGGGATGATTACAGAAAAAGAGTGATGTGGCCTTCCCAGGAACCACGGCAGCATAACACACAGTGGTTGCTGCTTTTCTTGAGAATTCTTATTCAGTCTGTCTAGGTAAAAGCAAGGTAACTGAACTGTGGCACGCTGTTGAATGAATAGGTTTCTAATGTTGACTTTGCAAAAGCTCGGAGTTCTTAGTGTGTTATCCTTATGTTATTCCAGATCCCAACTGCTCCGCCAAGTCACACAGGAAGACACCTCTGGTGAAAGACTTTAAGTTCCAGAGAATCAGAATCTCTCTTACCGATTTTATTCCCTGGCCGTGTCTTTCTTGAGGGAGAAATCGGTAACAGTAGCCGAACAAGGCCGCCTCACAGCCAGGACATTTGGAAATCCTAGCCAAGGGGATTTCGTGTAAATGTGAACACTGACGAACTGAAAAGCTAACACCGACTGCCCTCCCCTCCCCTGCCACACACACAGACACGTAATACCAAACCAACCTCAATCCCCGCAAACTAAAGCAAAGCTAATTGCAAATAGTATTAGGCTCACTCGAAAATGTGGCTGGGAAGACTGTTTCATTCTCTGGGGGTAGAAGAGAACCAAGTTCACAGCTGGTGGGCCAGGCTGGTGTGGGTTGCATATGGGGGAGCCCCAACCCTATCGTCCCCCCCCAGCAAATGCTGGACTCCAGCTGGCCCCTTGGAGATGACCATTTTGTTGAGGAGGACAAATGGGGAGTTTTCCACCAGCTTGCCTGGTCGTTTGCACATTTCACGGGGGCGGTCAGGAGAGTTAGGAGGTTTTGGGTGGGATTCCAAGGCAAGGCCCAAATGAATCGTGGGGTGAGCTTTATAGCCAGTTGTGGTGAAAAGACCCTGGCACGTGCCAAAGAAGAAGAGGCTTGCTGGGCATTGACGTGACCATCACTTTTAGAAAGTGGTGACCAACCACTGTTCCTTCCATGACCTCTTGCTCTAGCACCTGTGGTGAAGAAGTTAAGTCCTACCACCTCCCCTTACAGAGCCATAGAATATTCTGGTGTGGGGCCAGATCATCTCACCCTCTTCCTGCACTTATGGGTGCCCGCTCCATACCCTTGCCCAATTTTATTTCCATGTTCATTTCAAAAGCTCAACTGGGGCCACCAGCTTAAAGCCCCTCCAGGGAGCAGGTGGGAAGGCAGGCGCCATAGCAGGTTTTCCTCCATAATGTCACATGGCAGGGCTTCCAGGGTGCCCTCCAGGGTGGAGAGATGACATCCTGTTTCCTAGCAAGCAGTGACTTCTTGGGTCTTTTCCATTAATATGGTGAGGGTTCCAGGGTGGAACGGATCACATGAGGGTTTTTTGCTGCTTTTGATGGGTGTGTGGGACATTTCTGTCTTGGTTTTCCACAGGTTCCATGAAAATGGCTCTTTTCAAAGCCCATTCTTTCTGTCATGGTTTCCATCTGTCCTAAGCCAGTCATTCCTTTATTATTCAGCATTTTGAACATCCCGGCCATGAAAAGCCCCATGTTCTCTGCACTGTTTGGCCAGCATAATCGCTAGCAACGATTCAAAGCAAAGAGTTTTAACCTGACGGCATGGAATGTATAAATGAGGGTGGGTCCTTTTGCATACACTCTAATCACTACATTGCTTTTTCTATAAAACTACCCATAAGCCTTTAACCTTTAAAGAAAATGAAAAAAGGTTAGTGTTTGGGGGTGGGGGGGAACTGACCTCTTCATAAGCCAGTACATCTGAGCTGAGTTACGTTTTAATAAACCTTTTGATATTTCTCAAGGCCCTGGTCTCTGCTGTGCCCCCTCCCCAATCCTTGCAAAGCACTGGGAAAAATAAGGCCAATCCGGCCCTCCCTGTGTGGCCCTCCTGCGAGTTTTCCTTAACAGCTAGTGCATTTCCTTGTGTTACCATGCATGGGGAAGACAAAGCATGGCCCCAGAATGCCGCCCCGCCTCTGCCCAGAGCATGCGCTTGCTTCTAGAGAATCCGATTCCAGTCCTCTGCTCGAGGACCATCATTGGGTGGACTGAAACATGGAGTACTGGGGAGGGCTGGGAGGGAAGGAACCTAGGACCTGGGGTTCGGGGGGGGACAGCTGCATGCAGACCCAGCATTTCAGGGAAAAAAGAGAAATCTCTGAACACCTCGGTCCAGTGCAGTGAAAAACGACAGTGTTACACGTTCTCGTGCCAGGAGATGGTGGCTCACCCCCGCTCTCTGGAGTCCTTTGGAGCTTTCTGATACCATTCACAAGATGGAGCAATTCACATGATCGTTTCCTCTCTAAGTTCTTTGTTACCCAAGCGTGTAAGGTGAGCACAGCATAGACGGCTGCCCTCGGAAGCAGTGTTTCCCCACCATAAAAACAGAACCATCTTTGAGCCATGGGGAACCTCACTTAATGACACCTTTTTTTCCCCCTGTTAAATCTGATACATTCTTGCGCTTCTCGGTTTTGTTTTATTTTGACTTTAAGGGTGAGAGTGGGCTGAATGCCTTCATGATGGGGGCGGAGGCGGGAGTGAGAGGAGAAGGGAGAGACGGTTCTTTGACTCCACCTGAAAAGTACCAAGAGGCATCTTTGCCCAGAGACTGCAGCAGCCGGCTGCCCCCTCGGAGCAAGGTTTAAAGACAAAATTAAGTGGCACCTCTGTTTAAGATCTGTTTGTGTAAACAAGACTAGTTTGGGGAAAACAACCTGGAAGGAGAGCATCTGTGATCCAAATCCCTCATTGTAAGCACAAATCATTCCTTGTCCGGTTATTAAAATCACTTTGGGACTAGAACAGCCACTCTTGTTCCCCCTTTTAATAGAAAGCTGGCGTTCCATGCTGGATTTCTGCACCGGAGGTGGAGGGTGGGGAGAGAGGGAGTCAGCTCTGACAATTTACAAACTGGGAAGTTCTGGGCGTCTCAAGGGTTTCCAGGGTTGAAGATCTGGTTGTTGGAAGCTGGGTGCCCGGTGATCTCTTTTTAGCACAGATGCCGTCAGGGCCCACTGAACAGGCGTGACCTGGGGGTAGCGTTCTTGGTTGGCCAAGGCTGAGTTAAACGCCTTGGGACGGACCCCAAACGGAAGGGAGCATTGTGGCTTTTATAATCCAACGATGCAGTGACTCTACCAGCTTACAGGAGTTCTCGGCAGGTGCTTTTTATTAATTAATGAAGAGCTACAGCTCATTTTTGATAGATAATATATATTTATTAAATGCATTAATGTGTGTTTTATAATGTACCTTTATCTTCCCCTGGCTGACTGTCGCATACTTATAAAAAACAAATCGTTAAAGAAATTTCAAGACAATCAATGTGTACCATAAATGACTATATAAATATTACAAATTTAAGAGGTTGTAAAGCATGGGCAGACAGGTTTTATTTTCAAGATGCTGTTCTTAACACAGAAATAAAGGCTTTACTATTTACTTAAGACGTGTGGTAGCTTGTCAAAACAACCCAGTACAACTGTTAGGCTTTCAGATCTGCCCTGAGGCTGAGGCTATGGCATTTTGAATGGGAGAATCCGGGTTAATGGCAAACCACAGAACAAATGAGGGTAATAAGTTAATTTACCCATAAAAGCGGGAACTTTCTATAATACTCTGGGTCTAGACAACAAACACCCTTTGTTACTGTTGTCTGGGTTTAAATGCCTCAGCTCGTTGGGTTTGCAATGAAAGTCAAAGGTCTGGTCTCTTTTGGAAATGATCACAAGCAATGATGTCTTTTTTATAAAAAGAGAGTGGTCACCAGGTAAGCTTAAAACCCAATTCAGAGGTTTGGGACTTAAATCAGAATATGGATCTCTGCAAAGGCAGCCAAAAGTGGGAAAACCAGTAACGAGGGCACTCCAACATCTCTTGGGACTAGAGTTCACTACACGTTTTAACAGCAGTTGACGTAGATGGATACTCCTGAAGCACTGAAGAAACATCTGAATGAAAGAATAAAATTTTGGGATAATGCAGAAAGTTAGGACTGGTATTTTCTTTTATAAACTATTTGCACTAAAGCGTGTTTGCAACAAATCCTATCTTGTGCGGGAAAAGTTCCGTTTTCACATGTACCAAGTCATGTTAAAGAAATCACAGTAGAGGAAGCATAATTTGGGCATATTCCTTGGACAGGAAAAGATACCAACTATGGTTAAGGTGACGGAATCTTGGCTGCAGGCACCTCGTCATCCTCCATTTTGCATTTCACTACAAAGAAATGAAAGAGAAAGTCAGGATCCATTTACATATGTAGACAGACTTGTCACTTGGAAACCAGAAACTCCGCTGTGTGGACAAGGTCCGTTGCACCAAAACCCAGGAGGGCATACTCTGGCTCTGGCCCCATGGATCTGCCGGGAAGAACACAGGACCATTGTGCTCTAAGGGCAGCACCTGAAGGTTCAAAAACCACTTCCTGGACTGTTCATGGCCATTCTTAGTTCAGTTCAGAAAAAGGTCAAAAGTGTGCTCTGCAGGTCGGGGGACTGAAGGAAGGAAGTTTTACTAAAGACGGTGACAGATTCCAGGCTTTCCGCTCAACCCAGTCTGTCAACACAAACCCTGTTCCCCTCCACCCACCCCAAATGAAAAACTCAGGGTATCGCTGGGGTCAATGACAACGTCAGAAAAGAAAATCTTTTCTCTTGTGTCACAGTCTGGATGAGCATGTGACACCACTGATATCCCACCAAACAGGAAAGTTGGCCGGACACACTGCACGGCAGTGTTTGTAAGGGAAATTAATCTCTACATATAAAAGCCCCTCCCCAGGTAACTATGGAAACCCAGTCACCTGGGTCTGTGGGGGGATCCTTTTGGAAAGACCTTCTCTTTTTTTTTTTTTAATACGTCTTTGCCTCTAGCGTCCAAGTGCTTGCCCCATATGTAAATGCCGGAAAGGTTATTTGAGGGAGGTCGCAGGCTCTGATTATTTGAGCGGAGCGCTGTTCTAGTAGAAAGGGTGTTTGGGGTTGTTACTGGGTAGGGTTGAGGTTTCAGCTGAGCCTGCCCCCAGTCCGAATCTCCTAGCACTGGCTGGAAGTCAGCACAGATGTGAGGTGTGTACGCTGACCGTCCCACACAGTGCGGTTATTTCCTGATGGAAGTGGGAGGAACGCCTGCAGCAGCACAAACCAGCCTAGCAGTCTCCAGACTGGGGGTACACAAAGACTTTGCAAGGGGTCTTGGTCTTGGTCCATTCAAAGGAAATCCATGTCCAGCTCTTCAGCTTCCGTGCATGGACTGGCGGTCGTGGGGCTGGTGTCAGTCCTCCTTTCATACCTGTCTCCATCTCGGCCCAGCACGTAAAAAACCCCCAGGTGCCGAACAAGAAGGCAGTTCGCAATTTGAGGGCCCCCCGAGTCTGCTTTATTTTCAATGTTTAATAACTATCAAAATGTGTAATGTATTTATTTGCTTTTGTATACTACTAATGGTTGTGTTAATAACTCAAACCAGAAAAATATTTTTAATACTTGGGGCCTGTGTTCAAGGACTTTTTTTTTTTCACTGTATATACTTTTTTTGTTCCATATATATGGAAGTGCTATGGGCAATCACAATGAGGACCCTACATGCATCTAGATCCTATTGACAATGACATTGATCTTGATAGCCAAGGACCCGTCACCCCTTGCTAAGTGCTCTCCTACTATCCCACTGAAACATGACAAGCTGGTGACTGTTTAACAACTGACTGGGGGTTGAAAAATTCCTAATTTGTAGCATTTGCCATTTCCATAGCCTACCGCAAGCTACCAGCCTGACTGCGTAATGCAGAGCTGGAAAGAGGTGCACACAGTCAGACGGAGCTGGCTGCTCGGGTCCTCAGGGGGAGGGACCCAGGTAAACTTGTGTAGCATCAGGCGTAACTTGAGACCTGCAAGATGGTTCTCCAAGTGTGGTTGGGGGACATTTGCAACACCAGGAAATTGTTAGCAATGCGCAGCCCCATTGCAGACGTACAGAAGCTGAAATAGGGCCGGGCGCGGTGGCTCACGCCTGTAATCCTAGCACTCTGGGAGGCCGAGGTGGGCGGATCGTTCTGAGCTCAGGAGTTCGGGACCAGCCTGAGCAAGAGCGAGACCCCATCTCTACCAAAAATAGAAAGAAAATTAATTGGACAGCTAAAAATATATATATAGAAAAAATCAGCCGGGCATGGTGGCGCATGCCTGTAGTCCCAACTACTTGGGAGGCTGAGACAGTAGGATTGCTCGAGCCCAGGAGTTTGAGGTTGCTGTGAGCTAGGCTGATGCCAC
>RJWJ010000530.1:5944-21800 GCA_004363605.1 Indri indri
TTTTTGAGACAGAGTCTTGCTCTGTTGCCTGGGCTAGAGTGCCGTGGCATCAGCCTAGCTCACAGCAACCTCAGACTCCTGGGCTCAAGCAATCCTTCTGCCTCAGCCTCCCAGGTAGCTGGGACTACAGGCATGCGCCACCATGCCCGGCTAATTTTTATATATATATATATATATATACACACACACACACACACACACACACATATATATATGTGTGTATGTATGTATGTATGTATATTTTCAGTTGTCCAGATCACTTCTTTCTATTTTTTTAGTAGAGACGGGGGTCTCGCTCTTGCTCAGGCTGGTCTCGAACTCCTGACCTTGAGCGATACACCCACCTCGGTCTCCCAGAGTGCTAGGATTACAGGCATGAGCCACCCCACCCGGCCCTAATTCTTCTTAAAGCCTGTTTTTTCCCCCCAAAAACTTATGATCAATTGTGGGGGAAGAAACAAATTACTAGTGACATATACTAATCCTTTCCATTTCAAAATATAACAAGTGAATAAAAAACAGAATTGTATGCTCTTCTTCTTTCCTACCCTTTCCTCCTAAGTGTTAGATGCTCACAAAGCCATGTGTTCTTACATATATTCTATTGTATGCTATGGGTGCAAGATTCAAAATACTTAGATGTAAAAAAAAGAATTCTTGTCTCTAAACCATGAATGCTAGCAAGCAAGCATCTAAACCCAAGTACAGTTGGCAAACCAGTAAAGGCCAAACAGATCAAGTCAGGTGGGTATATTATGGTACCAAAGACACCAATGCCAAAGGTTGAACCCACACAGTAGCCAGTTAATTCCACACTAAAGAAAAATTTTCAACAAAGATTCCACCACAACCCAACTTAGCCATCTGGAAAATGAGTGGTGTTGTTCACTAGGGGAAAAAAGTGAAACTGAAATTATCACTATTATCAGAAAAACAATTTAAAGCACAGGTTCTTACTCCATTTCTATCCTTTAAATAATTTCTAAGCTTGATAACATAGAGAAGTAGGGTCTCGTCACAAAAAAAGATGAATGACACCTCTTCTCTCATGACGTGACAGTATTTCTTAATGTTTTTAAGGTTTAGTCACCATATGAGAGAAAAGTTTTTAATAATTTTTCCCCCTCTGTGACATAGTCCCATAATCTTCCATTTGTTAGAAGAGCAAAATATTTGACAATTGCACTTTTAGAAACTGGGAGAGTAAGCTATTAACATATAGAACTTATACTTGCTTTAACATGCTATCTTATTTTGGGTGTTTAAACAATTTTTTTAAATGCAATTAATGTATTCATTTTCAAAATAAATTAAATATTTTTGATACTTGCCTTCAACCAAAATAAATTACGTAAAGGAAGTTAGTTGGTTTCATTTCTCTATTTTCTAAGGATTAAGTTTAAGCACATTTCTTATGTTAACCAAATATACATAAAAACCCCAAGCTATGGTAAGGACCCTTCCCTTATTCAGTCCACAAACCAGTCAAAATTACTACTGAAGTCTAATACTAATTTAATTCATATTTTTTCCCTCCTGAAATAGTCCAGTCTATAACCATTAGCTAAAATGAGTTAATACCCTTTATTCATAACTTATGAGTAATCCAGAGGAAATCTACCCTTCTTTGTACAATGAGTGCTTAATGGTCTCATCAACACACTGGAAAAATATGCTGGTCAATCAGTGCAGTCTCTTCTTCAGACAAATCTACATAAGAGGTAAAATTATAACCAGAAGGTTACTTGGAAAACGTGAAACCAGATGATTCAACAATCAACAGCATCAGACGAAGGCATTTGTCTTCAACAGGATAGATAGAATAGGATATTGGGACAAATCTGCAATAAGGACTAGCTTATTCTCTCCCCTGAAAGTCACAGAGACATCCTGCCAAATGTATTTTGGTATCTCCCCTTGTTTATGGAAAGACTGGGTTTGATATAAAT
Source organism: Indri indri (assembly GCA_004363605.1). NCBI lineage: Eukaryota > Metazoa > Chordata > Mammalia > Primates > Indriidae > Indri > Indri indri. The sequence continues at coordinate 7,894 of RJWJ010000530.1, forward strand.
TAATTTTGAAATTCTTTTCTGCTACTTACTATGCATCTTCACTGCTGTGTAACTGTGAGCCTCAGTTTCCTCATTTGTTAAAAAAAAAAAGACATAATAAAATCTGCCTCATAGCATTGCTTAAAAGGTTAAATGAGATTATTATTTAAGAGCATCTTCTATAGACCAACACATAGCAGAAACATAGATAATATTTATCATTCTTGTTTTCTTATTCTTTCTCCAAAGAATATTTCAATTCATTAGAAGCAAGGCTGCTCATTTACAATTACGAATCAGTCTTTCTGAGGTTATACCAAGTTATCTAGCTTGCATTTTGGGGTATGCCAGAAACTCTTCAACAACTCATGCACATTTTATCTCTTGGGTTTAATTTTACATACATACAATCCCTTGGTTTTTTAATATTTAAAACAGTTGCAATGTGCTAGGTACTTTACCATCTCTTATCCTTACGACTGTCCTATAAAAGCAGGTGTTATCCTTACTTTAAAGATTATGAAGTAAGGCTCAGAGAAGTAATGCTGCATACTCAATACCAAACAGCTAATCGGGTGCGTAGCCAGGATTAGAACCCAGGTCTTACTGGCTTTACCTCAGAACCCTTTACATCATACTTCTCAACTATATTTTGTATCTTTATAATTTTATTTTCAGAGGGTAGCAACTGCAATTTGGTGGACACATTGCCACAATCTCACATACTAATCAGAGTTCTCTGGAAAACAAGAATGTAATTTAAAGGACTGATAAATTAGTGAATTGGAAGGTCTAAAACAGAGTAACACTTCAGAGATAAGTGGAACAAGATGGACACAAAATATTAATAAGAGTAACATTAGTTAGGGATAAATAGAGGGACAATAAGAGACCTCAAGTTGAAATAACTCATTATTGTACACTGGTCATTTTCAAAGTTAAAACAAATAGAAAAACAAAACAAAACAGGAAATACTCACTAGCCTTGAATTCTGCCAAATCTAAGTCCAGTCCTAACAGGTCAGGAACTATTGGTGGTTCTTACCTTACCTGGTAGAGGTCTCCAAGCTGGTTTGCCTTTTCTTCAGTTTGCCAGAATTTCCAGCAAAGAAAGAGAAAAGCAGTATAGGGACAGCCCTTTGGCCTCATCAACAGAACTTTAACATTAACACCAACACTACCCCATTTCTATCCCTCAAATAATTTCCAAGCTTTGAGAAAACAGGCTTGCTTCACACACACACAAACACAAAAACATGGGGTAGCACTTCTCTCATGGGATATATTTTGAAGGTTTAGCCATGAGATGGGAGAGTAGTCCCACAGTATTTATTTCCTAAAACAGGAAATAATCATGTTCCTTGTCCAGAACTCCTCTGTCTATTAAGGTTGCAGGGGTTCCTTATTCTATGAATAGTAGGAAGAACCTTTAGGTAAAATATCATGAGCTAGAACAATCCCACAGAAAGTATAACTAGCATACATGACTAAAACACCAAGGAGTGTCCTGGCTAGTGCATATTATAAATATGTAGCTCCATTAGGAATATTTTATGTAACACTATGTTACTGAATTATTCCAACAAGTTTAATTAAAAAAACCCCTGTAATTCCATGTTCATAGGTGAGATTTTTTTTTACCCCACAAATATGCGTTTAAAGAGACTAAGTTTTTATAAGATTAGTTCAAACTAGAAATTAATAGCAAAATGTAAGATATTGCATTCATTAAATTTCTTTAACTATAAATATAACATACTTAAATTTTCAGTGCTTCAAAACAGTCCTGTCACTTTTCCGATAACCAGAAAAAAAATTACATCCATTTTTCAAAAATTCCCATGTCCAGATTATTTTCAGAACTCAAATTTCATCTTTTATTAAAAACGTAATAGATGAGAAACTATGAAAATGCTGCAAGAAGATTATAGAAACAAAAGTAAAAAGAGAAAAAAAAATGATAAATGAGAAACTAATAATAGTGACTGGTTCTAGGTAGGAGAATTTAGTAGCTGGAGGCAGGTGTAGGAAAGAAACTTCTGAATTTTAAATTATGTGCATCTATTACCTATTCAAAGTAATTAATTTTAACAACTAAAAACTACTGATCAGAATACATAGTACTTCTGTAGATTTGTAAGCTTTCCCCATACATCTAGAAAAAGATTACAAAATACATTCCTACAGTAAAGATAAATTCAGCAGAACAGATTGCAAAGCTAAATCCTTTTAGAATTTTAAAACAACAAATATCAAAAATCCAATCCCACACTACTTTCGGTTTCATTAAATTATAGCATATATTATCAAACTGTCACTATGTGGAACACAAATTATTTTCTACTAGCTTAAAGTGGTATGTGAAATTCCAAATTCAGGAATTTAAGAGACTAAAAAGGCTAATGATTAGTATTTAGTCTTAAGACAGCAGATCATTTCAGACAATGAGAATGAACACATTTCATGAAATACCCAGGCTAATATTTCCCAATATGGGGTGTAAGAAATCCTCCTCCATGGAAGACTTTGAAGAATGCTCAGGAGACTTCACTCTATTAGGTTCAGTTTCTTTCTTCTTGAAACATGGGCCATGACATGTAAGAGAAAGTGTATATACACACACACATATATATCTATGTGCATGTACATATTTAAAAGCTGTGTCAAAGAAGTTTTTATACTAACCTGGGCAAAGAAGCAGCTAAAAACCTGTCTGACAATTTTTACTTGAAAAAAATATTATCTGGTAACTATCTTATTACCACCAAAACACCGAAAGTGTTATCTTTATATGAAATAATTGATTTTATATGTAGATTGGACTAAATTGTCTTAAAACAGTGAGTCTCACTTTGATTCCCCACTTGGAAAGTTATCTGATCCACTATTATGTAACTCTATCCAAGACCCTAATGCAAGAGTTAGTAAAAGGTAAAAAAATAAATAAAACAAACATTTGTTGGCTTTAGTTCCTTGATTACCTTATCAAAATGATTAAACTCAGCATATTCTTAAACTAACAAATAATAAAACCACTCATTTCCAAAGTATAAACAGTGACACTTCGCATGCTCCACAAAACTTTCAAAATCAAGAGCATTCTTAACTTCTGATCATATGAATTATGCATTTAAAAAATGTAATTGAAAATGACAATTTTCCAGAGATTGATATAATTTTTACATAAGGCTAGCAAAATCTTTATATTTTTGTTTTCTAATTCATCTTAACATGTTATTCATTTTAAGGCCATTTATTTGTTCTCTGAAAGACTCATGCTATTTTCCCTGAAGGCTAATCAGCAAGTTCTTTTCCCCTCTGTGCCAACACAGAATCTCCAGAACTGTTTCTACAAGCTGCAGCAAAGCAACAATTCTACAGTGAATTTCATTTACCATTTGGTTAGGTACATACTGAAATTTTTATTCATGAACATCTTTGACAGTTTATGGACATCAATGAAAAGAAAACTGACACTCTAACATGTGACTGGCAACAACCAAATCTCTTTACTTCAAATGGAAATGGAAATAGACTACGGTAGCTAATAATTTTGAACACATGAAGTGTCCAAAAGAAAATTACTTTAACTAAGTTTGAAATTACACACAAATCATGAAACGAAGACTCAGAATAAACATTTTAAAATACACGATGGGACTAAATTAAGTTTAGCCAACAGGTTTTGATTCAATGCTAATGTTATTAACAAATCACTACATCTTGAAAAAGCTTACGGTAGCAATAGAATCTTTAATATTAAATGCTAGGATTTCAACCAAGAGTCATCGTTTTCTCAAAAAATTATGACAACTCTATTACATACAGTGCCAATTCTGGAAGGAGATTTGAATATTATTTGAATGGAACACCAGAAAAACTCTGATATGCATGTGTGAAATAAAATGATGAGACTACGAATTTTTTTAATTTACAAAATAAACTGGTAAATGTATCAAAGAAACATTAAAATTACCAATCATGTTGCACAAGACGTCAAACTGGCTTGAAACATCACATTCTTTCAAGCAACATATAGCAAACTGCATTCTCAAAGACTATCTGTATCAGTGACTAGTGAAAACCCTTTAAACTATTTTTCAGATTAACATCTCCCTCCTTCATTTGTTAAATATTTCGATCAAGTACGACAACGAAACAGTTAAGGAAAGACTGTATAATTTTAAAAAGACATTTAATCTCAATCCCCTTAATCAAAGGAGGTGTGACAACGCATGTAAAATTAACCTTAATCCGTCAACTAAAACACGCAAAATGTCTCCTAACAATTCTCCTCCTCCTTAAAACAACCACTGTACACATAAATACGGTACTGACCTCCACCCCTACTGCGAGCAGCTAATTAATAAAGAGAATACTTATGTTTGGAGACCAAGGTGCAACACCCCCACCTCATAAACCTCCCAGAATAACCACATCAACCAAGTAGAACTGAACATTATTTTTGCTAAAGCAGGAATTCAACCCCGGGGAGTCTCATCCTTAGACAATGGTGGTTACCAGACAGTGCTGCACAGTTGGGTCCAAATGACACATTTCACTAGGCCTTGGACACAACACACATACACGCGCGCGCACACACACACACACACACACACACACACACACAATCCCAAGGGGCCAGTTCAAAGGAAGGGGCGTTCAAACCCCACTAGGAGATGGAGGGTAGCACCGCGGCGTGGGGGGTCGCTAGGGGAGGACAGGCGAGGGGATGTCGATAGAGCGGAAGGGTAACTGCACTGCACACGAGGGAAGGGGCTGGAAATGGCCGATGGATTCTATATTTATTTATTTATAGGTCCTGATTTAACGGGTCCTTCTCAAAGGTTCCGTAACTAAAGGCAAACTGCGCAGCAAACACTGTGGGGTTGGGAGAGGAGTCGCTGCTCCCCCTACCCCGTGACCAGGGATGGGGGGCGGGGGAAACAAGTTCCCCGGCCAACACCACAGACCACTCCGATTCCCCCTCTCCCCCTCCTCCACAGGAAGGGGGAGGCTAACACAGAAAAAGGGGGAAAACAAGTTCCCCAGCCAACCCCACAGCCCGATCAGTCCCAGTCGTTCCCCCCACCTACCATTAGAAAGAGGCAGACTAAACCGTGGAAGAAGGCAGAAAAGGGGGAAATCCCACCCTTCGCCTTCCCCCCAGCCACCAACAGACTCCCGCGGGGTCACTGAGCTAGCCGGGAAGCCAAAGGGATGGGTGGGGGTGGAGGCTGCCGAGCCCCCGAAACCAAACAAAGCGCGGCCTGAACGAGAGCCCGGGAGAGTGGGAAAGCCGCGGCTTTTCCTGCCGGCCGGGGCCCGGCCCGGGCTGACACTGCGGCACCGGGGACCCGCCTCCGCTCAGCCTCCGTCCCCCACCCCCGGGGCGCACACGCCGCCCCCGCCCGCCCGCCCCGGGGTCTCCCTCTCCGCGGTGCCCGGCCGGACGGGCGCCCGAGCTGGCGGGTGGCGAGGAGGGAGCGCGGCCTTACCCCGCTCGCCGACGTTGTTCCGCTCCTGAGGCAGCGGCGGAGGCGGCGGTGGTGGCGGCGGAGGCTGCTGCTGCTGCGGCGGCGGCGGAGGCTGCTGCTGCGGCTGCTGCTGCTGAGGCGGCTGCGGCGGCGGCTGCTGCGGGGGCTGCTGCTGCTGTTGCTGCACCGGGCGCGGCCGCGACACTCGCCTGGGTCTCCGGTTGGCGGCTCGGACGGAGTTCATTTGCCGGGCTGAGGTGGCGGCGTTGGCGGAGGGACACACACACTCACACGCACACGCACAGCGAGCTCCGGGGCAGAAGGGGGTGGGGAGAGAGGGGAGTGGGGGGAGGAAGGAGAAGGGACAAGGGGAAGGGGAAACGGTAAGGGCGGAGGGGGCGAGCGGGACCCCGAGTCAGGAGAAAGGCCCGGGGAGACAGGAGGAGACCGAGCGAGGCCGGCCGGGCGGGCCTGACGTACGGGGAAGGCCGAGGCCGCCGGGCGGGGCGGCCGCGAGGGACAGAGACAGAAAGACGGGCAGAGCGAGAGAAAGAAAGAAAGGGCGTCCGCCGCTTGGGGATCCCGAGGCGAAGCGCGGCGGCGGCTAAGGAGACAGATCCCGGTCCCGCCGACTCCCGAGCGGCGTCTCCAGCGGCGGGGGGAGTGGGCGGGCGGGTGAAGAAGGGAGAAGGAGGAGAAGAGAGGGAGGGAGGGAGCAGGGGGCGCCCGGCTCTTTTTTTCCCTCTTCCTCCCCCCCACACCCCCTGAAAGAGATTTCTGTGAGGAATTTTTTCTCTCTTTCTTCGGCCTCTTCTTTCTCCTCCCCCCCTTCTCTCCTCGGCGAAGGGGAAATGAGTGTGAAGGGAGGAGATAGGGGGGAAAAGAGGCGTCGTCGTTCCTCCTCCTTAAAGGAGCCTTTCCTCCTCCTCCTCCTCAGCCCCGTCGCCGCGGCTTCTGCTGCTGCTCCGTGGCAGGAGGAGCCATTGACACCGCCGGAGCCTCCACTCGCCCAGTCGGTCCCTCCCCGCCGCGGGGCTGGCCAGGGGCGCGGGGGAGGGCCGCGGGGCGGCGGGGGGAGGGGTGAATGGGCGGGGAAGAAGAGGGGCGGGGATTCCGGCCAGACGTCCAATGGGAGGCGCCCATACAACCTTCGGGCCAATGGGGCCTCCGCTCTTATCGCGAAGTCCCTTCCTTCAACGCCCTGTTTCCTCTCTCGGGTTTCCTCCCTCCCCCGCCGAGGAGGGGGAAAGAGGAAAGGGGGAGTGTGGCGGGGCGGGTGATAATGGGGAGGTATCAGGGCATATAATAGAGCAGGGGGTGGGCGAAGAGAGCGCCAGTGCGTAGCGACGGTTCTGGGAGAGGAGGTACTCGGAGGAAAGGGCGGGGGCTGCTGATGTAATGGGGAGAAGTGATTAATCCTTCGGTTCGCCGTTTCAGCCTTCCCCCCCTCAACCTTCACCCGATTTTTTAAGCCGAAAAAAAGTGGAGCGAGGGAGCCGATCTTTGGTAACTCGGGTTTTCTGTGGAAGGTGGGTTCAAAATCTGAGCTGTAGGGAGCGCTAGAGATTCTGTGCCCTTTGGCCAAGTTGAGGGTATTTGCAAACCTTGGAGATCTACTTTATAAACCGAGCTTTAAATCTGGTATCCGAAGTTTGCAGTCGGTGTCCAATCGTAGTCTAAGAGGGGTCATCTAAGCCTTGAAAGGTTTTGATCTTTGGTCAATTTGATTAATCTTTGAAGAATCGGTGTATACAATGCTGGGGAAAATAATATGTGAGAGAAGTAAATGTGCTGAGGTCGTGATTGTTTATGTGATTTACAGTTTTTCTTTTTTTAGGTCCCACAACTCAAAGGAAAAGAAAAATCCCCAAGATAAAGTGTCTTTTGTATCTCTATCTGGTCCTCTCAACACAATCTCTCCCCAAGGAAAACGCGTTTTTTCCCCCAGCTGCTGTTATGATGACCGAAAATGTACTGTTTCTCAATTCTCCCCTTCTCATTTTTGTTTACCATTTTTTGGATGTGGTAAAATTGGCAGTTTACCTGATTCTCTAGTTTTCATACCTTTGGGCGATTTCACTCTCATTTGAGTTCCATCAATTACTGTCTAGGTTTGAGATAGATAAAGAACTACAAAGCATGATAAAGGAAGGCTGAATGTGTGTTTTGGGAGAAAGGAGAAGCAAGCCAGTATTGTGTGGTGTGTTCGAGTCCTAGATTTGGTATGTGACTCTGGGCAAATTACTTTACCTTTCTAGACATCAGCTCCCCCCCCCACACACACACACACAGTCTTTTAAATAAGAACTTCTTTTAGACTACATGGCCCTGTTTTCCATTTTTAAAAGTTTTGTGATTGTGAGATGATCTCTCTTTGGTCTAGAAAATGTGGCAATTTAGATCAATGTTTCCTCCTCAAAAAAATATCTGAGGAGGGCCGCAGTTACAAAACAACTGGAAAACTCTCGATTTTTATAGTTGTTAGCTAGGTGTAATTGTGTAAGATTTTAGATTTTGTTCAAACGAACATGGGGGGAAAAGTAAAAGTACAGGAAAATTACATGATACTACACATATTATCAGTGTGTCCATAATTCTGATTTTTCTAAAAATTTACTTTTTCATTTAACAGGTACTTATTGGTTCCTTCCATGTATACATGAATATATAAGGTGTTATGGGGAAAACCAATAAAATAAAAGGCAAAATCATGGCCATAAAAAGTTTGTATTTTGGTGTGGCAGAGTTGAAGATTTACTTATGTTAATTCAGATGTACAAAGGAAATATGTAGCTTGTTTATTTTCTGTAATTTTAACCTAAGTCCCCACATTACCTCAATATGTTAAAACATAAATATCATCTTTCAGATTTTATTTCCCTACCTCCCTCTCATTTCAAGATATGAAGGAAAGTAGAGGGGTGTTGGATATTGTATAAGGGGTATCTTTTATATACCCTGGATTTCTAAATTTATTTCAACAATTCTCTGGTATATGGCAGTAAAATCCTTGTTCTAACAAAATCGGCATATTATGACAATTTTATGGTAAATGGAAGTAAAGCATCTTGAGAAAGGGAGCACCTTTTTCTAATTCACACAGTGACTAGTGGCTGGTAGCAGCCTTGAGGGATGGGGAGGTTTCCATGGCATCAGGGAAGGGCATCTAAGCCACAAATGCCAGTCCTTGTTTTGTCCTCTGGTATGGAGTGGCTGGTATGGTCTGATGGCAGGACTGTTATCTTCATAGATAAAACTGGTCATTTCTGTCCTTTTGAGGTGTCATGCTGATTTTCCTTTTGCTAAAATCTATACCTGAGCCATTTGCCCCGCATACTGCAGCCTCTTTGCACTGACCCTAATTCTCTGCAGGTCCATTGATCCTTATGTTACCACTCAGTCTTCTCAGTGAGACTCAATGGGCACTTCTGGATTCCCTGAATACCACATGTAGGCCTTGATGAGCCAGGAGCCTTGCTTTGGGCTTATTTATTGAGCTACCTCCCTCCACCAGCGTTAACATTATTCTCCCCATGTCATATTGAATGTGCTGTCAAGCTGAAGGTAGAGCTCCTAGAGGTCTTGGCCTTCCACAGACATGCTCATGAAAGCAAACCACTATCCCCAACTTTCTCAGTTTTCTCTATATCTGTGTGAATATATCAACTACGTACCTTGAATTCTAGTTTCCACCCTGAGAGGGGATCGAAAGTAAACACACTGGGTCTAATTACCTTTTCCTAGTCCCCTTTTTTTCTTTCCATCATCTCCCAGGGTTACAAGAAATGGAATATTCTCCTTCCTGTATATAAGGAACTTTCCTTATGTACTATATCCTCTTCATTCATGAGGTGGCATTTGCTCTGCTCCCTGGAGCCATGATGGGTGATGAAATGCAAGAGAGAAACTAGTTTAACAATAATGGAACATCTGTTGGGAGATATTTAAAAATATTATTCTATCCCCTTATTACTGGTTTCTATGTATTTTCAGTTTATTTCAAGATTAAATGTTAAAGTCTTCTATGTGCAAAAGTGTACAAAACCATCTTAACTTAAAATTGTGGAACTTGGCCAGGTGTGGTGGCTTACACCTGTAATCCTAGCACTCTGGGAGGCCAAAATGGTGGGATTCCTTGAGCTCAGGAGTTCAAGATCAGCCTGAGCAAAAGCAAGACCCCATCTCTACTAAAAATAGAAAAAGTTAGCTGGGCGTCATGGTTTGCACCTGTTGTCCCACCTACTTGGGAGGCTGAGGCAGGAGGATCGCTTGAGCCCAGGAATTTGAGGTTGCTGTGAGCTGGGCTGATGCCGTGACACTCTAGCCCAGGCAACAGAGCGAGACTCTGTCTCAAAAAAAATATATATTTTTTTGGAACTTGGGGGTTATTAGGATGGACCTTAGAGATCATTTAATCTCATTTCTGTATTCAGCAGACTGGGAAACTAAGTCCAGAGAAGTGAGACAACAAAACAAAATTCCATAACTACCTACTAATCCAGTCACAGGTGTTATAGTTTCTTGATTCTTCTGGTGAAAACCCAATATGTTATAGAGGGTTTTATCCATCAGCAGGTCTACCTGTGTTAGTAAATAATCCTGTCAATTAACTATTGTAGAAGTTACATATGATAGAAAACAGGAGAAAAATTTAAAGGTGATCTTTATTTGGGGTAGGAGTCTCCCAGAATTATTTCAGTAACACTTAGCATAATTTCAGAGGACTGAATTCCCTCAGGGTTTGCTCTCCCTTCAAGAACATTTGTGTTTGTTTTTCTCAACTAATTACCGGTGCTTAACAGGTTAGTGTACTTAAAATTATTTGTTTATAAAACCTATCACAATAGCAGTGTGGAAAAAATAAGCTCTTTAATCATTTTAATACCTGGCAGGTGATATTTACTGTGATTTTTAAATTATAATTTTTATCATTTCAAAGATTCAGCTTCCCTTTCCTCTGTCATTCTGTCATCTAGTCCCAAGCCATCAGCACTCAGTCAGTTACATAAGACACCTCAAAGCTGCTCACTCCTTTTATGTCTCTTAAGAAATTAGTTTGATCTGAATATGGTTTCCCTGCAGGAATAACCAGCTCTGTTTAAAATATCCTTGTTAAGAGTATGAATGACTTATCTTACTAAGCTGCAAAAATTCATTCTTTAGTACATGTTCAGATAATATTTTATCAGTTAGGTAGTGAAAATTAACTTGGAACTAAGGCTTTAAATTTAATGTATATGTGGGAAAACTTGGTAAGCACACAATCCAGTGATACTCAGAAGTTATCTTTACAGAATTATAGAATCTAACTTTAATACCCTTCCCTATGGGATAATACAGACAGAACACTATTATAAGAAATTAATTATATTCAAGTTTTAGGATAGGCTATGATAGACAGTTGTAAATCTTTATTTTTGCTTTTTAAAAGCAGAAACCAATTACCAAGTGTTAAGAGAAGACTAGGCCAAAACAATAAAAGTGTATTATCTTATGAACGGACTGATAGATGACAGAAGTTTGGGAGATGTGACAGTGGAAAACCAAGAGGGAGCTCTGCCACTTGCCGTTTGACCTTGGACAAATTCCTTAACCTCTCTGTGCTTGTTTCTGCATCTGTAAAATGGAGATGATAATATTCCTCATTTTGTGGATTGCCATGAGGATTAAGTAAATTAATACCTATAAAATGCTTAGAATAATGCTTGGTGCCTAGTAGGGGCTCACTAAACTGTTAGCCTTTATTGTTACTGCTGTTGTTGCTGCAGGTGATGGTGTTATTTTAGGCCTTACCTGATGAATTTCAAGATTACATGGACATTGTATATAGGGAAGCAGGTATATTGTGGTTATAAGAAAATATGCCCAGAAAATGAATGGTTTTAGAAAATGTTTAAAAAGATATGGGAAACACAACACCAAAGGATAGAGGCAGAACAACAATAGGTAGAGATCAGACATTGGTTGAAACTGATGAGAGGAGGCCTCCTATGCAGGATTTCTCCATTCAAGCAATATTTGAACTGAGGGTCTTGTGGTAGATATAGAATATCCTGATATTTTTTCACTATTGGAGCCTCTCAAGAAAGAGTCTATCGAGTAGGTCAGGAAACAAATGCATAGGCCTAGGAAAAAAAAAAGAAAAGAAAAAAAGGCAGCAGTTGAAGGTTTATCTGTGTTAGAGGAAGAATTGGATCCACTTAAATAGCAAGTTACAATTTAAAAACTCATCCAGGCCTCCTTGAAAGGAGTAGTAAATGATAGAAAGAAATGGAACAGGAGTCAGGAGTAGAGAAAGAAATGAAAGAAAATAATACACAAGGTAGCACAAGGTACTCAAGGGCTGGAGAATCTGAAAGCTAAAGGGAGTGGGGTTTTAGAGGAAGAGCACATGTCAGAAGACAGGTTAGACCCCACTATGATCCTGAGATTATGGCCTTTGGAAGCATCAATAGCAGCTTCAGTTTCAGGAATCTGTCAAGGGTGATTATCCAGCTAAGATACACTTTAGGAAAGAGGATCATGAAAGCAGCATTAATAGACCCAAAGAGTTTTAGAGCAGGAAACAGTGGCAACAGCTGTATCATAAAGTTTAAAAAGTCTTGCGCTCCTTCTGGGGATGGACAAATATCTAGAAAAAAATCTGCTGCAAGGCCGTAAGCATGGACCGCAGGGTTGCCTCTTATACATGTGGGGTGCTGTAGGCTCAATTCAACATTGGACTTCCTGACCAGAAACACCAGACTCAAAAGAGAAATGGAAATAGAAATGTTCAAAACATGGAAACAATACCAAGAAAAAGAAGTTCTAGGCATTGGAGATGCTAGCACTGAAAATCTCCTCATGTCTCTTTATAACTAATTAGGCCCTGTTCCCATTCTTGAATTACTCTGTCTGGCAAGGGTGAGGGGATTACTCTTAGACCAATCAGACTCGCATTTGTAGCTCCAGATGGGGCAAACTGGATGGGGGTGGGATATAGGTCCCCAGAAAAAATGGGGGTTTTGGGGGGACAAGGAGGAAGATGTTGTACAGAAAGTCAACTGTGTCCTTATTAAAAGCATGGTGTCACAGTTAACCTCTTTTTTTTTTTTTTTTTTTTTGAGACAGAGTCTTACTCTGTTTCCTGGGCTAGAGTGCTGTGGCATCAGCCTAGCTCACAGCAACCTCAAACTCCTGGGCTTAAGTGATCCTTCTACCTCAGCCTCCTGAGTAGCTGGGACTACAGGCATGCGCCACCATGCCCAGCTAATTTTTCCTGTATTTTTAGTTGTCCAGCTAATTTCTTTCTATTTTTAGTAGAGATGGGGTTTCACTCTTGCTCAGGCTGGTCTCGAACTACTGAGCTTAAGCGATCTGCCAGCCTCAGCCTCCCAGAGTGCTAGGATTACAGTCGTGAGCCACCGCGCCCGGCCAGTTAACCTCTTGATAAGGAATTTATCCCAACTGAATTTAAATTCACAGGTAGCAGTTGGAAAACTGACATGTTCTAGTAGTTATCCTGGCAAGACAGAAAGCAAGAAGATATCTTCCCTTCATCTTTTGTTCCCTCTGCATTATTTCCGTTCCCCAAAAGAACACTAAGTCTGCAGCAATCTTTGATAGGCAACAGCAAACAAGGTCTATACACTGGGTTCTAGGAACATCATTTTGTTTGTACAATGCTGTTACTACAGGAGTCACGGTTGCTTCTACATTTTTGGGACATGAGATATTTGAGTGAATTACTTCAATTTTGAAGGTACTGAAGGTGCTATACCTATTGTGATGAAAGAAGATGCAGTGGCTGCTGAAGGACCCTAAAACACAAGGAATTGAAGTGAGAGCCTCTGACATGGACTGAAAAGATCAGGAAACTAAAGAGAAGAGTATTTGGGGCTTTAAGGTCCTCAGTAGGAAGAGAAATTCATTGTGGACTTGAATTTCCCTGGGAACTTAATGGGAAGGGCTTTACATTGTTCAATTTTCAGCCATTCTTTGTTTTATTTGGACTTTTAAAAGTAATCTTCTCTGTTGACCAATTTTGGATAGTATGACTAGGCCTAATTTCACATGGAAAATAGACTAGGGAGTGAATATTTGGCCTAGGGTGAAGTTACAGTGAAGAACAGTGGTAATAACTGAGGGAACTGCTAATCTCTCCTAGTTGGACAGTCTTAGTTGAACAAAGGTTTGATTATTAAGTTCAGTTGTAAAAGAGAGAATAATGGGGCCTGGGGTGGGGAGGGTGCGGGGGGGCATTGTCAGCTTGTCTCCTGGCATTTCTGCCAGAACACATGAAGAAAGAAACTTCCACCCAAGCTTCTGCTCCTCTGTGTACTCTCTTTTTTTTTTTTTTTTTTTTTGAGACAGAGTCTCACTCTCTTGCCTGGGGCGAGTGCTGTGGCATCAGCCTAGCTCACAGCAACCTCAAACTCCTGGGCTCGGGCAATCCTACTGTCTCAGCCTCCT